>CM042149.1:118033743-118051243 GCA_023376005.1 Doryteuthis pealeii
TTAAAAATGCTTCCCATCATGGTGTAATGGTTAGCAAGCTAGTCCCGCAGATCCTTTATTACTTAATAGCAAGTTTGATCCCCGCCGCATAACACATATGTTTTATCCTCTTTCACATCCCACGCGTATCACATATATATATTTACCAACCCATCCGCACGAACAGGATGCGACACAAGGTCAATTTCTTAAGCGGAGTACAACAGGTTTGAATTCAGAGTTTTCCTTCTCCTAGACCGGTGGCCTAACCATGGTTAAAGAGCCCAGTCTGCCCTACTATTTACCCATAGCTGGAGGGAAAGTAGGATTCATACCTTTGCCAATGGTATTAGCGCTAAATGAAATAATTGCCACGTCCAGGATTTGAACTCGGGTCGACGAGTCCATTTCCGATGACTTTAACCATTACACCACGCGCTTCCTACGCGTATCACATATAAGTTGGTTAATTAAAGGGGCCATTCTTCATGGTGTATACTCATTACAACTTAATAGCGACTTCAATCCTCGCTGGATGTCCCATAATTGTCACCCTGTGTCGCACCCTAATCGGGGGGAATGGGTTGGGTAGTTAAGGGCGTCCCATCATGGTTTAATGGTTAGGAAGCTAGTCCTGCAGATCTATTATTACTTAATAGCCAGTTCGATCCCCGCCTCATAACTCATACGTTTAACCTTCTGTGACATTTCACCCGCAGCGAAAGGGTTGGGTAATTAAAGGGCTAACACATGGTGTTATGGTTAACAAGTTAGTCTGTTATATCCAGTACAATTTAACAGCAACTTCGATCCTCGCTGGATATCCCATATTTGCATCCTCGTATCGCATCCTACCCGTGGCGAACGAGTTGGATTAATAACATGAGCGTTTCATCATGGTGTAATGATTAGCGAATTAGTCCCGCAGATAAATTATAATCATACCCCATACGTTTAACCTTGTGTTGCATCCTACCGACAGTGAACGGGTTGGGTAATTAAAAAGGCCACCCTTCATGGTGTAATGGTTAACAAGTTAGTCTCGTATATACATTCCAGCTTAATAGTGTAGTGGTATTTTCGTATTTGCCTGGGGAGTTGTCTGCCCATTTAATATCGCTGGTTCCCGCTAGGGGCATAGTGTATTTAAGCGGCTGTTTTGAATTTCTCTTCCTCTTTGCCTGCTGCTCGACCTACGAGACACTATGAGGTAGTCTTATGCCTACCCCTTTCTTGGTGGGGCTTTGCCCCCCCCCTTACATTACTGTAAGTGATTTCCCAGCATGGGCTACTTCAGTCTCATGTCTGTTGCTTTTATGTTCATATTACTATTGTATACGTATGTATGTTTCATGTACACTTCTATGTAATTTATGTATCTTGTTTATTCATGTGCTGTTATATAAAATGTTTTGACCCTCACCCTTGTCGGAGTTGTATCTTCAAATATTCATTTTGAATTCTTACAATAGCAACTGTTACATAATAATTGGATCCCTAATACATTTTTAAGGTAGTGTAGAAATCATTATGGCGATCAGTACAGCTGATGACCTTGAGAGTGAGTGACAATGCTTGACCTCACTCTGACCTTGCCTTGCGGGATAGACCGTGAGAAACGGAATCCCGATAGAAATCCCCCTTCCGGTTTAAGGAGTAAGCAACTCAGTTAGTCAGTTAGAACTTAGAAGCCAAGCTAGCAAGATGTGAGCCTCACTGCGCAGATTGTCAAGTCTGGGGATCTACGAATAAAGTAACATCATCGTAAATCGAAGTCTTGTGTTTATTACTAAAAACTAACAATGACACAGGGCTTCTGATAACAAGAAATCCCTAGCAACAGAACCCAGACCCGGAATCCTCAATAGAAGACCAGACGAGACCTTAGAAGATATACCAGACCAAGATAGATGATAGACGATCAGAACCAAAGCCGGCCAGATGAATAGACGACCACAGTAAGAATTAAAGAAAGGTATATAACGTTATATGGTGATTTGGCTTAGTGAAAAGACCAGTATATAACAATACCCCATACGTTTGACCTTGTGTTGCATCCTACCCACAGTGAACGGGTTGGGTAATTAAAAAGGCCACCCTTCATGGTGTAATGGTTAGGAAGTTAGTTTCGTATATCCATTCCAACTTAATAGCAAATTCGATTCTCGTTGGATATCCCATACTTGCGTCCTTGTGTCGCATGTTACCCGTGACGCACGGGTTGGGTAAATAAGTCTCATTACTAGAGGAGATTTCTGTTTTATACAACACATCCAAAGCCATCCAAGTAGTAAAAGCTATACATGGCTTCCTCAATTAATTTTCTCCTTTTTTTTTTTTTATTTATTGTCGTCCTTGTTTTATATTCCACAAAGAACGAAAATCTGTGCTAATAAATACGCCATTTTCTTTTCCAAATACTTACATATTGCCAGTAGAAAATAAATGATATTTTATTGATGCTGAATAGCGGCATTCATCACGCTTTTATTGATCGTATGTTTCCGGGTTTAGACAGATGGAAAAGAAAAGGGGGAAAAACTTAATAATACAGACCGAATGCACCTCCGGACGATCAAATACGCATGCGCATAATATCCTCCATTATACACGCTCTCTTCTATATTGAATTAGACTTTAGATTGTCAGAACCTAAAGAAATGTATCTAATATATATATATATATATATATATATATATATATATATAATATATATATATATATATATATATATATATATATAAATAAATAAATAAATATATATATATATGTATTAGTAAAGTTAAAAATTTAAAAAAAGTGTCCTTATTTGTAAGGGGAATAAACCACTATTTACTGATACGACCAGGACCTGTGGATATATCACAGTATGCTAATTCAATTATTACAACATTTGATGTGTTTACTAAAGAGCTATTGCGAAACAATTCAATATGTAAAAATATTATAAATCTTGATTTAATTCTCTTTATCACTCTTTTTTTCTTTCTTTCCTTCTTTTCATTATGTTGGATTGAAACAGATTAGCACGATCGTTTCCGTGCTCTCCAAGCCCTCTCTCTATCTTTCATCTACTCTCTTTCTTATTATATTTTTCTGTGTAGCGTGTCCTTTTTCCTCCCTTTCTTTCTTTATAATAAAAACGGAATGGTCCATTATCTAGCTGATGTTGTTACATAATTATTAGATACCTAATATTTATGTGCAATAGTGTAGAAATCAAAATGGCCGTTATAAGCTGCAGCCCATGGCCTTGAAGGATTTGAATGACAAGGCTTGACCTGTCCTGATCCTTCCTTCCGGTGGATAGCCGTGAGAACCGGCAGAGAAGACCCTCTTCTCCGGTTTAGATTAGAAGTAAGTTTCAGTTAGAAGGTAGCAGCGAGCTCGAAGGGGTAAGCCGTGTTATATGCGCGTCCTCTCATCTGCGCAGATTGTCTGATTGGGGATTTTAAAATAAAGTAAGATCAAAGCAAATCGGAATCTTGTGTTATTACCTCTAAAAACTAACAATGACGCAGGGCTTCTGATAAAGAGAAATCCCCAATAGAAGACCAGACGCGAAGTCCCCAAGAAAGTCCAGACCTTAGAAGATTCCAGACCAAGACAAGATGTTATAAGATGTCAGAAGAACAGAAGAAGAATAGAAGTAAGAAGAAGTAAAGAAGAAGGGTATATAACAATGTGACGACTCTCATAATAAGATATAAGCATTCTGCGGATAAGCAACACCAGATAATTAGAATTTACATTTTTTTTCATTTCATTTGGACAATTTGGACGGTCTTGCAAGATGATAACAAGCGTATTAATATATAGATGACAACTTCTAATTTACGAATGGAAATGAAAAGGTTACGCCCAGTTCGTGGTACAAAATACCAAGCACGACGACGTAGTGATAATCAATATCTTGAAAGTGTCTAGGTCTGTCGTATTAAAAGTGTTGATTTTGGTTTGGTTTGTTTTGTTTTACGGCATATGAACCTCAGTGGGTCATTTAATGCCGATAAAGTTTTGAGATAAATCAATTCTTAATGGATAATACAATTTTTTATAAATACAACCCATAGATGGGACCCTAACAGGTACTAACTCCGGGTCAGAGTGGATCAGGGAGCAATGATGATGAAGGGGTGCTCCACATTCCCCAAACCTCCAAAACTGGAACTCACCATCAGATAGAGTTTACGTCATTCCCAGGACATGTAGACCTGCAGCCACCGCCTTCTAGCACCCATATGATAAAAAGGGATTGGGCTTGCCATAAGGGCAATAGGGTTGGGAAAATTATATAGTGCTAGGGCCTGACGTGACCAGCCGATTGATCGGGGGGGGCCTCTCTGACCGCCCGTCTAGCCCAAGATAGGGCCAAAGTGTTGAATAAACTGGAAGACTTTGATACTGACGAACAAAAGAAAGTTCCATAAGACAACGTCAGTTTTACACGTGGTCTGGTAACGTTAGTGTTACACGTGTAACCTGGTAAGTTTCTCTAAACTCATGTCACCTTGACAACAACGTAATTCCTTTATATATACTGTATTAAGGAACTATTACATATACAAGTAGGAAGCGCGTGGTGTAGTGGTTAAAGTAATGGGAAATAGACTCGTTGCCCGGAGGTCAAATCCTGGGCGGGTCGAGGGTGTTCATACCTTTCCCAACGGTATCAGTCCGGAAGCGAGATTGGAATTCGATTGAGCAGGCCAGCCACAACATTACAGATGCTTCGTTTTAGCTGTGTTTAAAAGGTTTCAATTCAAAGTTTTCCTTACTCCTAGGCTGATCAACATACCATGGTTAAAGGGCACAATCTACCACACTATCTATCCAATCAATCAATTATTCTATCTTCGATTTCTTTCTTTCTTCTTTCTTTCTGTTTTAGTAATTTTAATGAATTTCAGTCGTTAAATGCTCCTCACCTTTTAAATACCTTTTAAAAGCACAGGGGATGCTTGTTGCGCAATGGTTAACATCATATGAAGTGTTCCCAGCTATTTACGATCAGATCCTGAATGGGACTGTTTACATTTCACATAGAGCTAACTCCTTGGGAAAGGTTTGAATCAAACTATTCTCCCTACAGATATGGGTAATTAGGAAGGAAGCCAGGGCTCTTTAACATTGGTAGTGTTGATTGTTTGGTTGGTATTATGGCATTTCAACCCTTCTCGGATCATTTAATGCCGAATCAAACAAAGAATTCTGGTGGATTACAGTACCTATTGCTGTTTAAGTGGTCACCCAGTTTATTGAAAAGGCTCATCGCTGCTTAACTTCAGTGGTCAAACGGGAACCGGTGTTATCAGTTTGATCTTACCGTAATATCTGGATATAAGAACTAGGCAAAAAAGAAAATTTAAAAAAATTTTTATAGTGATGAATGGGGTGCTCCACATTCCACAAACCTCCAAAACTGGAACCTCACCATCAGATAGAGTTTAACGTCATTCCCCGGACATGTAGACCCGCAGCCACCGCCTTCTAGCACCCATATGATAAAAAGGGGTTGGGGCTTGCCATAAGGGCAATATAGTTGGGAAAATCACATAGGTGCTAGGGCTTGACGTGACCAGCCAATTGATCTCCGACCGCCCGTCTAGCCCAAGATAGGGCCAAAGTGGAGTACTGCATGTCATGAACTGCTCATCCACCTGGGCTCTATCCTTAAGCATCACAGGTCGCCACCCACGGCCAACAGGTGGCCCCATTGGGGGAGTCTTACCCCTCTGCAGAGGTGCAGTCGGTGCATTCTAACACCCCAGCCGACAGGGCGGAAAAAAGAAAAAGTAAAACTGTTAATATAAACTGGGGATGAATGGCCTCTGCCAGACGATTCCTGTCCGAGACACGTTATAGTTATTTACTAAGCTTCGCTTAGATGTGGCACAAGGCCGAATATAAGGGTCACCCACAATGGGCCCGAACTCAGTAGTCATGGTTTGCCAGTCTACCTTGCTAACCATTACACAACCGTGGGTACCCTCCCGACACGTTATGAGTAGGGCCTATACAACCAAACTAGGTTATGGTATGAATCTCTAAAAAAAAACCTGAAGCTAACATTTTTGAATCTAAAAATAATGCCCTTGTATACGTAAATAAAACTCCAATTCTTTTTATTGGCGCCATGCTGTTATAAATACAAAAAAATAGTAGCCATTTTGATTTACAAAATTCAATAAGTCAGACGACCGATAAAAAACATTTTTTCCGGTGATCCTACTACAACAGGCTAAAAGGAGTTCCTTAAAAATCCATTCATTGTCAGCTTGAAGTAGACTCAGTTTTATTTTCTCGGCTGGCCATTTGCCGAACTGATTTAGAATCCATTTTGAAACTCTCAAACTGACCGAGATCTCGCCAAGCAACACTTTGCACACGTTGCCATGGTAACCACAACAAGATTTTAATATGCATGACAACATGGAAGTAAGTACGTGTAGTTGGCTATAAAACACTTGTTCGTAAAGATTAATGCCATTGGAAAGCCGGAAGTAAAGCCGTCATTTCCTCCTTCAAACCGGAAGTCCGAGGAGGTGACGTATATACCCAACTACTAATATGACTTCAGAGTATTGTGTGGCTTCGTTCATTTGATTTATGATTCATTCTTTTATTATTTTTCTGTATTATTTTTATCCCGTTCAATTTTTGTCGACAGTAAATATCAAAAAAAAAAAAAAAAAAAAAAAAAAAAGAAAGAAAGAAAAAAAAGAGAGAAAAAAGAAAGAAAACTAAAAAGAAAACAAAAAAAGCAAAAGAGAAATAAAGAATAGAACTTTCCGTTCTTTAAAAAATGTCGACAGGTTTAAAATTCATTACAAAATAAAACGCCCACAAATCTTATTTACGTGAATGTAGTCAGTATTAAAAAAGCGCTCGTTGCGTAACGGTTAAATCTAAATCTTAATTAAAGATTTATGGCTTGGTTGGGTCTTACGGCATGTTAACCCTTGTTGTTTTTTTATGCCGAAGACGTTTTATTTGATTCATTCTTGTATTTTTTTTATTTATTAATTTAAAAAAAAAAATTAATTAAAAAAAAAACTTAACTCATTTTTTAAGTCCATTTTGCATAACTGACGTTCTCCCTTGGACACCTGCACAAGGACACACCAGTATTGACAGACCAGCACAAAATTACACAAGTCTACTGTGTAGGGAAACATTTATTTGGCCTTTAGTTGAGAACCTAACGGGTGCTATCACTCCGGGTCAGAGAGAACATGGGAAGACATTTTAGATATTCATTCTGGTTGAGTATTCAGTCTTTTTTCTACACATTTTTAAACACATTTATTTATTTAACACATTGATGAGAATCTTACAGGTACTACCACCCAAGGTCAGAGTGTACCTGGGAGTAATGACAATGAAGGGGTATTCCACAATCCTGATCAATCGGCTGGTCACGTCAAGCCCTAGCACCTATATGATTGCCCCAACCCAATTGCCCTTATGGCAATTATAATTATATTGTTTTTCTTATTACTTTTAATTTTAACAAACCACCATAATTAATAATTAGGGTAGTTTTAATAAATTAGTAAATAATTAACAGGTCGCCAATCAACCCATAACACAATAGTGTTACAATGGCAAGCTCAAACACTTTTTATCATATGGGTACTAGAGGGCGGTGGCTGAGGGTTTACATGTCCTCACCTAACGTATACACATGGTTGGCAAGTTGATGTATATCACTTTCTCATTGATGCTCCGTGTCAATTATTTGGACTTCATCCCAGAGGAATTAATGTGTACGTTTCTTTTTGCAATCTTCTTACTAGAATTTGTTCCTATAACAAACCTTGCATATGTGAAAAGTCATATATCTATTTAGCAACCATTCCGCTCGAGCAGGATACGACACAACGTCAATTTCTTAAGCGGATTTTAGCAGGTTTAAATTCAGAGTTTTCCTTCTCCTAGACTGGTTACCTAGCCATGGTTAAAGAGCACAGGCTGCGCTGTTATTTACCCATAGGCGGAGGGAGAATTGGATCCATACCTTTTCCTAGGGTATTGGGGCCATGTGAAATAGAAACAGTTTCGTCCAGTTCGGGTTGACGAGTCCATTTCCTATGACTCTAACCATTAGACCACGAGCCACCATAATGTAAAAAGGCATATAAGAGGGAAATCGCTTAAAGTCATAGCATAAGAAAACTGTAAGTAAGTAAAGTCGTCGGGGCGGCCTAATGTCGGTATCAGCCAATCAGCGAGGGGGTCTATCCCCTTTTCACAAGCGCTAGACCAAGGAGATTATTTTTAGCGTCTGAGGTGGAGCACCACACCTACCATCAGCCCCTTACTTTATCGCACAGATCCCTGTGCTACTCATACACTGAGTTGGCGAGGGTCGGTATCGAACTAGGAACCTTGTGGTTTCTAGCCGAACGCTCTACCGACTGAGCTAACCCGTAATTTAATGTTATAGCAAGGACACCACCCATTTTTTTTCTTTTTCGCTCAATACAAGATCCATGAAGAGGGTTCAAGATTTCCAACAGTTTGTTAGTTGGCTGAATTGATTGGTAGGATTTTACGGCATCTCAACTTTTGGGTTATGTTATGCCGAAGATGTTTTTTTTTTTCTTTTTTCAATCTTGTTGGGTATGCACACTGTTTTAAACTCCTTTTTTAATCACATTTTTCTTCTTTCCCTTTTTGCTCCTTACAAAAGATATATCCATCATGAGAGTTCAAGGCTGGCTGATTGGTTGGTTGGTTGGATTTTACGGCATGTCAACCCTTGGGTTATTTTATGCCAAAGACGTTTTTATTTGTCTAAATTCTTTTTTTTTTTTTTTTTTAGATGAAGCTTGATGCGTATAATTTCGATTTTTCGGACTGTTGTCCACATCTTTATTGTGGTATGTAAAATCAAACGTTTCGGCCGCTGTATCCTCCGGCCTTCCTCAGACACACAGGAAACATCTGAAGTAATTTATATACCACCATAAAGATGAGGATAACAGTCGGAAAAAAATAAAAAATTATACACATCAAGCCTTATCTTAAAAATTCAGACAAATAAAAACATCTTTGGCATAAACATTAAAAAAATCATTGTTTCTTGTTGAGTATTCAATATTTTCTGTTGGTCTATATTTTCAAAAAGGAGAAAATTTGGACAAGGTAAAAAAATAAATGCAAATTCACAAACTGTAATTCCTTCTGTCACTCCTATGAGTTTGAAAGATAATTTAACGTCGCAGGACCAAATTATTGCAAAACGTAAAATAAATCATCTCATATAGTGAAATAGATCGCTAATTAGGACTAAGCCTATTCAAGTAGTGACCACCCCAAGCGGAGTTTAACGGATTTGAATTCAGTGTTTCCCTTCTCCTAGATTGGTTGCTTAACCAATGTTAAAGAGCCCAGTCAACCCTACTATTTACCCATAGCTAGAGGGAGAGTATTTTGATTTATACATTTCCCATAACTATTATACAAATCGTGGGGAGGACCAAATTATTGCAAAACTTAAAATAAATTATCTTATATAGCGAAATAGATTGCTAATTAGGACGGAGCCTATTCTAGTGGTAACCACACCAAGCGAAGTTTTAACAGGTTTGAATTCAGTGTTTTCCTTCTCCTAGATTGGTTGCCGAAACAAGGTTAAAGAGCCCACTCTACCCTACTATTTACACATAGCTAGAGGGAGAGTAGTTGGATTCATACATTTCCCATTACTATTTTGCGAACAGTAGAGAGAATTATAGATTTTTTTGGAGACCTCTTGTCACTTGGTCTCTAGTAAGAAGCACTTGGTGACGTGGAGAGGGCAACGAGTACAAAATAACAATAAAGATGTCTTTATGATTAAGATATTTTTCTCACGCTGTATTTTTTGATTGTATCATTCACATGAAAAGATTTTCTTCCAGTTGAGAAAAACATACACATATTATTATTATTATCATCATCATCATCAATATTATTATTATTATTATTATTATTATTATTTATTATTATTATTATTATTCACCGTCATCATCATGGTTGTAGTAATGGTATTAGTTGTCATGAGGTAATTATTATTAGTAGTAACATCAATTGTATTACGCTTAAGATGCTGGCTATTATCTAATAAAGCAATTTGATTTTTGAAAAAAATAAATAAATAAAATAAATGAAATTTAACAAATAATTGATTACTGTAGTTTTGTGATTGGATTTGGATTTGGTGACGTCAAGAAACGTAGAAAATAAAATTATTTAATCACAACCTGAAATTCTTGTCAGCACAGTTACACGTGCTCTTCTGGTCGGTGAAGATTTACCGGAAATACTCGTGTAAAGGACGACATTTTAAGACCAATACTTCCCTTAAAAAAAACCCCCCAAAACCCCAAAACAAAACAAAAAAAAACAAAGGGGTCGTACATCTATTAATAATGGAGATTCGCTTCCGGTTTTTGTCTGTAACAAAAATTACGTCACTGCTTACGTCACATTAACCAAAAGTGTCTTAACATTGAAATTTGAACATGCAACATTAGACAGTCTTCATTGTTTTTTAAAACAAGTTTTAATAAATACATGACTGGTATTATATATCTATATATAGTTTGTTTTATTTTAATATATATTTAAAGTTTACATTTCAAATTGTTTTATTTTTTAATCCTTTAATGAATTTGATGATTTTACTTACTTAGGGTACAAACTCACTGACATTGAATTTTTTACAACCACCCCTCAGTCAATATATTTCAAAAATCTATTTTTACATCGCCCGGAGGATGTTTTTTTATTTTGTACTAGTTACACGTAATAGATTTGTGGTTTGGTTGGATCTTTCGGCATGTTAACACTGGTTGTTTTTTTTTATTCCAAAGACGTTTATTTCATTCTTGTATATTTTTATTCCAAAGATGTTTATCTCATTCTTGTATTTTTTTATTTATTTTTTTTTCAAAATTAATTAAAAAAAACTTAACTCATTTTTTTAGTCCATTTTTCATAACTGACATTCTCCCTTGGACACCTGCACAAGGACACAATAGTGTACTCTGTAGGGAAACATCTATTTGGCCTTTAGTTGAGAACCTAACGGGTGCTACCACTCCGGGTCAGAGGAAACATGGGAAGACATTTTATATATTCATTCTTGTTGAGTATTCAGTCTTTTTTCTACACATTTTTAAACACATTCTAATACTAATTTATTTATTTATTTAACCCATTGATGGGAATCTTACAGGTACTACCACCCACGGTCAGGGTGGTCCTGGGAGTAATGGCAATGAAGGGGTAATCCACAATCCTGATCAATCGGCTGGTCACGTCAAGCCCTAGCACCTATATGATTGCCCCAACCCTATTGCCCTTATGGCAAGCTCCAACCCTTTTTATCATATGGGTGCTAGAGGGCGGTGGCTGAGGGTCTACATGTCCTCCGAATGACGTTAGACTCTATCTGATAGTGAGGTTCCAGTTTTTGAGCTCTGGGGAATATGAAGTGCCTCTTCATCACCATTGCTTCCTGGTCCACTCTGACAAGGTAGTACCTGTTAGGGTCCCATCTATGGGTTAAATAGCAAAATGTATTTATAAAAAAATGGTGTATCAATTAAGAATGAATTTATTTCAAAACTTTATCGACATTACATGACCCACTGAGGTTGATATTCCGTAAAACAAACCAAACCAAATCCACAATCCTAACATTAATGCTTCACCACGTGATGCAGTTTAACGTCTTACCTAGGATACTAAGATTCTCGACCACCGCCTTCTAGCACATATGAGGAAAAGGGTTGTGGGTTTGCCATAAGAGCAATAGAGTTGAGCCAATCATATAGGTGATAGTAGGAAGTGCGTGGTGTAATGGTTAAAGTCACGGGAAATGGACTCGTCGCCCCGAGTTCAAATCCTGGACGTGTTAATTGCATTTCATTTAGCGCTAATATCCTTGGGAAAGGTTTGAATCCTACTCTGCCTCAAGCTATGGGTAAATAGTAGGGCAGACTGGGCTTTTTAACATTGGTTAGGCAACGGGTCTAGGAGAAGGAAAACTCTGAATTCAAACCTGTTGAACTCCGCTTAAGAAATTGACCTTGTGTCGCGTCCTGCTCGTGCGGAGAGGTTGGTAAATATATACATATAGGTGATAGGATTTAACATGACCAGCCGATTGATCGGGGGGGGGGGTCTCTCCAACTGTCGTCTAGCCTAAGTGATAGCTGAAAGAGGAGTGTTGCATGTTATGAACCAGGAATACGTCCTTAAGCATCCTGTGTCACTACCCACAGATAACAGGTGGCCCCATTGGGAGGACTTTATCCATCTGCAGAGGCACAGTCGGCGTTTTCAACTATGAAAGCCGACAGGGCTTAATAGATTTTTGAAAGGTCCAAGCTTATTGCGTTTCTATGTCTGATGAGTTCAATTCAAAATGTCCCCGCAATGCATATACCAACGTATACCCAGAATTTCACTTTTTAAAAAACCACACCGTGAATTAAGATTCAAGAAAATTAATGTTTAATTAATTAAGATTCAAGAAAATTAATGAAGTTTAACCTAATTTTTACTAGATATACATTCTAGGGATGAAATAGTCAAAGATGGGATTACATGCCATTAAAATATTTTTTTTAATTGTCAAAATAAAATTCAGAGGTCAAGACAATAGAAGCCCTTTCAGAAAGGAAACATTGAAACAAAGAAAGAGAGAGAGAGAGAGAGAGAGAGAGAGAGAGAGAGAGAGAGAGAGAGAGAGAGAGAGAGAGAGAGATTTGAAAGTGTGAGAAAGAGTATATATATATACATAGTTAATTCTTTGTTATTATCATTGGAGAAATGATTATAAAGTGCTCAATTACTTCTGTAAGAGCTGTATTTATTTATTTATAGTTTACAATACATTTAAAAGTCCGTCTTACCAATTGTTTCGGAACATCACTTTATATATATATATATATATATATATATGTGTGTGTGTGTGTGTGTGTGTGTGTGTGTTTAAACAATACTGAAATGACTGATGGTATCGAGGTATTGCTGGTGTCCACTGGGTTAGTAGTAATAGTAACTCACGTATGAAACGTGGAATGGCTCGTTTACCTAACCTACTCGCATTCAGGATGCGCACCCTGAGTAACGGTTACTATCTTTTGAAATTAATTCCACGACCCGACTTTAAAAAAATCAACTACAATTTATCATTAGGCCAAAGATTTGAACTCGTCTCGCCGTATCCATTTTCTCCGACTGTAACCATTCCACCACGCGCCTCCAAAATTCAAACATAGTGCAGGCGAAAGTTAACTTCATCCTCCACTTCCCATACAGATCACCAACCAGCCAGCCAATCAGTCATTAAGGTCGGTCAATTTTTCACTTTTTAAAGATATCAGATTGTTCATCTATGCAAAAGTTGTCTGTTAGTATACTGAATACTGATACCAAAAATTAGATATTTTACTTGCAACATTGTTTGAGGAAATAGCATCAAAGATCGTCTACTAAAATACACTAAATATTCCTCGTTTTCGCAAAATTTAGCCTTTAGAAAGCGAGGATTTTTAGAGCATTTTATTAGACGATCTTTGATGCTATTTCCATTAAATGCACTAACAATCCTCGTTTTTGCAAAATGTAGCCTTCAGAAAGCGAGGATTTTTAGAGCATTTTATTAGACGATCTTTGATGCTATTTCCATTAAATGCACTAAAAATCCTCGTTTTCGCAAAATGTAGCCTTCAGAAAGCGAGGATTTTTAGAGCATTTTATTAGACGATCTTTGATGCTATTTCCATTAAATGCACTAAAAATCCTCGTTTTTGCAAAATTTAGCCTTTAGAAAGCGAGGATTTTAGAGCACTTTAGTAGACGATCTTTGATGCTATTTCCATTAAATGCACTAAAATCCTCGTTTTTGCAAAATTTAGCCTTTAGAAAGCGAGGATTTTTAGAGCATTTTAGTAGACGATCTTTGATGCTATTTCCATTAAATGCACTAAAAATCCTCGTTTTCGCAAAATTTAGCCTTCAGAAAGCGAGGATTTTTAGAGCACTTTAGTAGACGATCTTTGATGCTATTTCCATTAAATGCACTAAAAATCCTCGTTTTCGCAAAATGTAGCCTTCAGAAAGCGAGGATTTTTAGAGCACTTTAGTAGACGATCTTTGATGCTATTTCCATTAAATGCACTAAAAATCCTCGTTTTCGCAAAATATAGCCTTCAGAAAGCGAGGATTTTAGAGCATTTTAGTAGACGATCTTTGATGCTATTTCCATTAAATGCACTAAAAATCCTCGGTTTTTGCAAAATTTAGCTTTTAGAAAACGAGCATTTTAGTAGACGATCTTTGCTACTATTTCCTCAAACAATTGTGCAAATAAAAGATCTAATTTTTAGTATCAGTATTCAGTATACTAACACACAACTTTCGCATAGATGGATAATTTGATATTTAAAAAAGTGAAAAATCGACCTACCCTAGTGTCCATTTCCTTAGACGATAACCATTACATCAGGCGCCTCCAAAATTCAAACCTAACACAGGCGAAAGTTAACTTCATCATCCACTTCCCATACGGAACACCAACCAACCAACCAACCAGCCATCTTTCTCAAACATCTGTTCCCAATTAGATGGCTTCAGTTCTACGTGTACCCCACCACCCGCTCCAATCATTTCCAATTTTTTTCCCCGACCTTCGAGAAACGTAGTCGCTTCTTTTGCTTAATCGTACGGCGCTTCCCACGTGTGATAAGAAACATGTCGGTGGTCACGTGGTACTTTGTTTGCCTCGGCTTCAATGCTTTGATCAATCGATGGATCGATATTCTGGGAAGCGGACGGTATCGATCAAAATTGATCGAGAAGGAAAAACAGGCTTTAACCTTGCGTATTCGATTAATAGTGGTTGATTCTGCATCAGATGAGGCAGTTGGGGGAGGAGGGGGAGGAGGAGAAGAGGAGGAGGAAAAGGAGAAGTGGGGGGAGCATGTGAGGGTGTGACTCCATTGGTGAATTTGAATAACTATATCCGTTTATTTCTGGGTATATCTATATATCCATCATATATATATATATATATATATATATATATATATATATATATATATATATATATATATATATATATACTCACACTCACATGTATGTATATATATACATATATATATGTGTGTGTGTGTGTGTGTGTGCGTGTGTGTGTTTATGTGTGGCTGTGAGTGTGTGTGTTCTCTACCTATTTGTTAAGGGATATTATCAGACACATACAGAAACACAAATACATATATACCAACCCCTTCGGACGAGCAGGATGTGACACAAGCTCAATTTATTCAGCAAAGTTTACCAGGTTCGAATTCAGACTTTTCCTTTTCCTAGACCGGTTGACTAAACCAGGTTAAAGAGCCTAGTCTGACCTACTATTTACCCATAACTGGAAGGAGAGTAGGATTCATACTTTTCCCATGGTATTAGCGCTAAGTAAAATGCAATTATCACGTCAAGGATTTGAACTCCGGTCAACGAGTCCACACACACACACACACACACACATTATATATATATATATATATATATATATATATATATATATATATAATTATTAATGACCCTTTAGATTGGTCGTCTGACTGAAGTAGTCATAAAAAGGAAATTATATGAAGAGATTCCTTTGTCAGAAAGAAGTTGTATACGTATGGGTCTGTCATTCAAGAAAATTGTGATAAAGGCTCAAACAAAGGCTGGTTTTATTGTGACATATAGTGGAGATCCCTTGTATTCTTTAGTGAAGAATCCTTGGTTGTTCCTTGGTGTTAGGTAGAATCCTTTGGTTGTTCCTTAGTGATAAATCTTTGTGTTAAGCAGAGGCTAATCTACTCGTCCGTGTTGAATACTTGTGAAGGATCTGCTTTCAAGATCGGCGATTAAGGAGTTAACTAACCACATATTTGAGCATGTTGATTGGTTGGCTTTAATCCACGTAGCCATGCAGAGTCTATACGTTTAAATGGTGGATTCCAGCAGACCTTATATCCCAAAATATTCCAACAATACGATATGTGTATACAAATAGACTGTTCTTTATTTAAGGAATTGGGACCATATGACCTTTAGGCACCCCATCCGCGATCTCGACTCACAAGGACACTTTTCTCATTTACACCGTCGAAATCCGGTTGTTTGTTAGGGGTTAGGGTTAGGGGTTAGGGTTAGGGTTATGGGTTAGGGTTAGGGGTTATTTTTATAATTTTAGTGATACAATTTTTGTGGTCATTTTTAGGTGAGAAAATAGTGGATATCCCTTGTGTTCCTTAGTGTTAGGTAGAATCCTTGGTTTCCTTAGTGTCTGGTAAAATCCTTGTGTTCCTTAGTGTTAGGTAGTATCTTTGCTTGCTGATCCGTCCGTCCGTGTCGAATACGGCTTTCAAGATCGACGATTAAATAGTTAACTATTCAAGCGTTTAATCCACGCAGAGTCTATAAGTTTAATTGGTGGGCCACTGCATACTATATATGCCAAAATATTCCAACAATCTGAAACCATGATTGACCTCAAAGTTATTATACGATGGGGATTTGTTCATTGATGTTCTTTAAGGTTAGTAGTTGGTGAGGGCCGGTATCGAACCAGGAACCTTGAGGTTCCCAGCCGAACACTCTACCGACTGAGCTAAACCGGCCCATATCCTTATATACAACTGACAATTTTTCACCTATGTGATTTTCAAACACAGCACTTTGTTGAAAAATTGAATGCCCGTCAAGAATGTATACAAAAGGTCTACGGCATAAAATAACCCAACAAGGGTTTGACATGCCGTAAGTAAGTTGTATGAATTTATATATAATTCTCTCCTATCCACTGAAGATATGTTTCCAGACTCCCAGCGGATGCCCGAAGTCACGGCAAATATTGAAATCTCGATATACTATGAATTTTTATACACAAATATATATATAATAAAGTTTATTTAAAAAAATTGAAAACACTAATTCATTATCAAAAGTATCTAATGCCAAAAGTTATTATACGATTTTAATACATGCTTCTTTGCTGTACGAAGCCGTACTCTCATAAGCCGTACTCTAATAAGCCGTACTCTAATTAGCTGTACTCTATGCAATTACGCAATTACCAATCGATACTAGTCAGTCAATATGGAGGTGCTCATTATGTAACGGTTATTGTGATAGAAAATGTACACTGTAGCCAGAGGTCAAATCCTGGACGAGTGTGTTTGCATTTCACATTGCATTAATACCCTTGGGAAAGACATACTTCCATCTATTATCCATCCTGCTGTAACACTGATGATGTGTCATATAAAAATAATTGTTGTATACTTATATCTGGTATCAGATCATATAAAGGTGTATAAAATAACCCTAAAAACAATCAGTCAATATTTGGTATAAAATAACCCACGAAAGTTGATATGCCATTAAACAAAAAAAAACAAAAAAAAAATGAGGCCATATTTGCTGATTGTTAAAATGTCCAGAAAGTTATGAACCCCATTCCTCCTCC
>CM042149.1:118056243-118070534 GCA_023376005.1 Doryteuthis pealeii
TACCATAAAATTATGTACTAATTATTGGCATCATATAGTAACATTTGATACCATATAATTGTGTGAAAATTATTAGTATTATCTAAGAATACCTGATACCATCTCTCCGCAGGAGTAGGGTATGCGATGACTTCAATTTCTTACTATATAATTCTGTACAAATTATTAGTATTAGATAGAAATACTTGATACCATGTAAAATGTTGTAATCGGGGGAGTGGCCTATTGCGTATATCAGCCGGACAGCAAGGGAGGCAATCCCTTTTTAACTTGCTCGAGACGAGGGAGATTATTTTTCACTTGACACGGAGCGCAACACCTACCATCAGCTTCCGACTTTACCGCACAGATCCAAGCTGTGCAACTCATGCAACGAATTAGCGAAGGTCGGTATCGAACCCGGAACCATGTGATTTCTAGGTTAAGTTCGCTTGAGCTATATTGATATATAAAACCAAATAAATGTGTATACAATCATCATCATCATCATCATCATCATCATCATGTCACGCATGCTGCACGGATATCCATGACAATCTCTCGCCAACCTTCCCTATCATTCATTGCACCTGGGAGGTCCTCTGTGGAGCAACCAGCATCTTCGTTTAGCTGGTCAATGTATGTCCTTGCTGGGCGCCCCACACCTGCATGTCCATGTGTTGGCTTCCACAGGAGAACGTCGCTTATGAGCTCATCCTTGCTTCTCCAGCAGTGTTCAGCATGCCTTGTCCGTCTCACTCGGATAGTTTATGAGATGGGGAGCAATTGAACATATAGCTGCTTTCTTATGGGGTGCTGTTTCCACGACATGTTCAAGACTGCGCGCAGCATTCTTGTGCAGCTTCCATCTAGCTTATTCTCAAGATAACACATTATTAATATTATATATGAATATTTGATACCCAACACAATGATACCATGTACAATATATTAGTATTGGATAGAAATACTTTATACCATATATTTTTGTAGAAATTATTAAAATTATAAATAAATACATATATATATATATATATATATATATATATATGAATACATTATATATGAATACATTATATATGATTCCATATGATAGTGTTCAAATTATAAGTATTGAATATGAATAAAGTTAAGTAAAGTCCTGCGGGGTAGTCTAATGTCAGTATCAGTCAGACAGCGAGGGAGTCTATCCCGTTTCCCCTTGCGCTAGACCAAGGAGGTTAGTTTAGGATCTGAGGTAAAGTGCCACGTCTACCATCAGCTTCTTCCGTTACCGCAAAGATTCCTGTACTACTCATGCGCTGAGTTGGCGACTGGCTATTATATAATTGTGTACAAATTATTAGTCTTATATAGGAATACGTAATACCATATAATTGTATAAAAATCATAAGTATAATAAAGGAATACTTGATACCATATAATTGTGTAAAAATATTAAAAATAATATAAGAATATTTGATACCATATAATTGTGTAAAAAATATTAAGGATAATATAAGAATACTTGATATCATATAATTGTGTACAAATTATTAGTATTATATAAGAATACGTGATACCATATAATTGTGTACAAATTATTAGTATTATATGGGAATACGTGATACCATATAATTGTGTACAAATTATTAGTATTATATGGGAATACGTGATACCATATAATTGTGTACAAATTATTAGTATTATATAGGAATACTTGATACCATATAATTGTGTACAAATTATTAGTATTATATAAGAATACGTGATACCATATAATTGTGAACAAATTATTAGTATTATATAGGAATACGTGATACCATATAATTGTGTACAAATTATTAGTATTATATAAGAATACTTGATACCATATAATTGTGTACAGATTATTAGTATTATATAGGAATACTTGATACCATATAATTGTGTACAAATTATTAGTATTATATAAGAATACTTGATACCATATAATTGTGTACAAATCATAAGTATAATATAAGAATGCTTGTTACCATATAAATGTGTACACATATTAAGGATAATATAAGAATACTTGATACCATATAATTGTGTACAAATTATTAGTATTATATAGGAATACGTGATACCATATAATTGTGAACAAATGATGAGTATAATACAGGAATACTTGATACCATATAATTGTGTGCAAATTATTAGTATTATATAGGAATACGTGATACCATATAATTGTGAACAAATGATGAGTATAATACAGGAATACTTGATACCATATAATTGTGTGCAAATTATTATTATTAGCTACGAATACCTGATACTATATACTTGTGCACAAACTGTACAAATTTTCGTTAGTTTCATAAGTCACAAGAATAAAAACAGTTAATGCAATATTTATAATGATTGACATATTGTGTAAGCAATTGCTATGCATTTAATATATACCCATAACTTCATATTCACACATAACTACACTTTATCGACAAATCCCCATCGATCATATGTGCCACTGCCTCTCAAATTGTCAAGTGAAATGAAAATGAAAGTGAAAGTAGAGGCAGCCACTTGAGTAGACACGTGTGCACATGTGAATGCCGTGAATAATCGGCGCATGCGCAAAATAAAAACAGGAAAAATGAATGCATTTAATCCCAACATTTGCTTCCACTTTTCGAGTCGTTAAAAAGGTTACAACCTTGCATCAATAGAAAGATAAAATAACAAATTTCAACGTATTTGCTTAGAACTACTCAGCGTCTCAAATCCGCTGGTATTGAAAGGAAACAGCAAAGATTGAAATAGTTGCCTATTCAGCAATAGAATCAGGAGTTTCTTTGACTTCTCTGATACACCGTATTCTTCACCATGTAGAGCAGTGGTTCTCAGAAAGTGCGCCCGGGCGCACTGGTGCGTCCCAGAGCTTTTCAGGTGCGTTCCGTAGTATTCTTGAAAAATCTATCCAGATATGAAAAGCAAATGTATACTAAGTTACTATATTATACCATTTCTTTACGAACACTCTGCTTGTTTCGTTGCGACATTATTATGATAGTTATAAGTTACTTTTCTTGCAACTAAATAAAAACAGAGGTTTTAAACAATTTTATTGAGAAAAATTATTTTATTGCAATCTTCCACCTCATATTTATGTGAAATGGGATTTTCAACCCACGCAAAAAATTAAGTGTAAAAATAGAGGAACTCTTTAATGCATTGATGAGGAAATGAGAGTTTGTCTCTCTAACATAAGAACAAATATTGAGGAAATCGCAAAATCTCACCAAGCTCATGTTTCTCATTAACACAGGAATGAATAAACTTCATAGGGGTATGTTAAGTTTGCTTTTGTTAAATGTGTTTTTTAAAAATATATTTAACAGTTAACTTAATAACATATTAGTCCTATTTTGTATACAGTGCGCTATCAAGTATCTGTAGTACTGTAACTGCGCCCAGACTGTATAAAATTTGAGAACCACTGGTGTAAACGTAAGTAATTTGAGAAAAATAAACCGTTTACAGTCGCCTTTTGAATATATCTGTAAACACAATAAGTGGAATCAAAATTTGTACAATATTTTGATTTTCCAATTTTAACAAAACCATTTCGTGTGACTAACAAAAACAATTTTTACATTTTCCTCTTTCATTAAAAATTAGTTTACGCCAACAAAAATAACTCGCCGTGTCACAAATGTCGAACTTTTTCCGGTCTCACACATCAAAGGTTCATAACTATTGGTTATTTTTGTTTTACGGCGTATCAACCAGTTTCGGGTCATTTAATGCCGAATCAAGTCATTTTGATATTTGTATTACAGTACCCGCAGTTGCCTAAATGGTCACCCATCTAAGTTGTTAACAGGCTCTTCCCTGCTTAACTTCGTTTCTAATTACATTACTATGTGTTATATACCCTACCTATGAACATTAATAGGTATGTCCCGATATCATATACCCTACTGATGAAGATTAATGGGTATGTCCCAATTTTCATATACACTACCTAGTAACGTTAATGGCTATGTCCCAATTCTCATATACCCTACATATGAACATTAATGGGTATGCCCCAATCCTCATATACCCTAACTATGAACATTAATGAGTATGTCCCAATCCTCATATACCCTAGCTATGAACATTAATGAGTATGTCCCAATTCTCATATACCCGACCTATGAATATTAATGAGTGTGTCCCAATTCTCATATACCCAACCTATGAACATTAATGGATATGTCCCAATTCCGCATATATGCTACCTATTAACATTAAAAGGTATGTCCCAATCTTTATATATCCTACCTATGAACATTAATTTGGTATGTCCCAATCCTCATATACCCTACCTATGAATATTAATGAGTATGTCCCAATACTCATATACGCTACCTATGAACATTAATGGGTATGTCCCAATACTCATATACCCTACCTATCAACATTAATTAAGTATGTCCCAATACTCATAGATAAGGGAGTATTATGCTGACTGGGTAGTCTTATACCCCTAGCAGTGGTTTATCTTTTTAAAGCCGCTGGCGATTTTTGTATTTTGTTAATGTTATAAATATTCTATTTCATTTCGAACCTCCGTTTTGGTTATTTCTCATTCAATAAACCCTGTTCGGTTACAACACCATGATAACATGGTTGACAGTTGTATATTCCCAAGTATTCTGGTGTGTGAGTGTCCTTGTGGCGTATTTGCTAACGTGCTGGACTACTATGTCGCAATAAGTATGTTCGAACAGAACTTACAGATGAATACCATTAGGTAATGTAAGAACCGCCATATAACCCGGCTATGGGTTAAATAGTAACTAGATAAATTCATTGGGGTGGCCTAAAGTCGGTATCAGCCAGACAGCGAGGGAATCTATCCCTTTTTTGCTAGCGCTAGACCAAAGAGACTGTTTTTGCGTCTGATGTGGAGCGCCACACCTATCATGGGTTCCTCATTTTACCGCACAGATCCCTGTGCAACTCATACGCTGAGTTGACGAGGGCCGGTATCGAATCCGGAACCTCGTGGTTCCTAATCGAACGCTCTACCGACTGAGCTAAAGCAGCCCTATATGGGTTAAATAGTCTTCTATACACTGGACTTTAAATAACCCACAAAGGTTGATTTGCCAATAAACACAGAAACCAAACCACATCCAGTACATTTTTCAAAATCGTTATCTGTCAATAAACAAAGAAACCAAACCAAATCCAGTATTCTGTCCTAAAATTGAACATTTTTCAAAATCGATATCTGATGAAGCACATAAAGGGTGAAACGTTATAATAAGCAAATAAATAAATCTATAAATAAATAGATAAATTATCAATCAAATTTGCGTTTCATGCAATACTTTTCTTCTATTCTGTGCTGCCCAGTGCGTGGGGATTACAATATGCAGACTGTTTCCACTGCGCAGGAATAAGACCCCACCCCCAAAAGACGAGGTCCTGGGTATCGCACTAATCTGCTTCTGATAGTGACGCACCAGTTACGGAATTTGACCCGTCGGTTTACAGATTAGAGTTCTCTGGTGATTGTAAAAACATACCGCCGTAAAGTATGTAGCAATTAATTGTTCACCCTAGCTGATAGTCGCAAGGGTAAGGGACTTGGTAGACGAAAATTCTGTCGCGTTTCGATCCCGGCTAGCGGTAGCTGTTAAAATGTCGAGCCGCACTGGTAAGAAGTAAACTTCGAAACACGTGTCTGTGGATGACAGACATATATACATTTTTTTTGGAGGATATATGCTTAATGGAAGTCATACCTAATTTTGAAAATTAATTAGTTAATAATTAATGAATTTAGGCGGGCATACTTATTCAAATGTAAGGCTAAACAAATCGATAAAAATCAATCTCTGTATGTACATTGATTTTTCACGATTTGTTTAGTCTTACATTTGAATAGGTATGCCCGCCTAATTCATTAATTATTCATTAATTAATTTCAAAATTAGGTACGACTTCAATTAAGCACATATTCTCCAGAATTGTCGGCTAAAAAACCATCCAAAACACATTGTTTGCTTACTTCTCATATTATATTATATTTATATATATATATATATATATATATATATATTAAGGCTTGATGCTACCAGCTGATTGATTCAAGAGGCTCTACACCCCCTATAGCTCCAGACTTGGAACCTTACCACTAAATGAAGTTAACGTCATTACCTGAACACGCAGGTTTTCAGCTAGATTTTACAAATTGCATTTTTCTTATCATAACACCACAATGGAGGAAACATGAGGCGATATAAGAAATGAATAAAAAAAGAAAAAAATGAAGATACATTTCGGCTGTAATGTAAAGATTTTCGTTTATAAAATCACCGTATTGGTATATTATTGTTCTGAAAGTTAAATTACTTCCTTTAAAACATCAGTTCTTTTTTTGTTTTTTCTTTGCCTCTTGTGTGCAATGTAGTGTCCCTTAAACATCTTAAATATCAAGTACAAATAAGAAAACGGGTTTTATTACTTACGAACAATATAAAACGAAGCGATGTCTTCAAAACTAAAATGGGTCGGATAAAATCGAAGGCCATGATGCACTTACCTGTAAACAAAGAGAAAATAAAGAAAAATTAATCAACAGTATAAAGAGGGGAAAAGGAAGAGAAAAAAATACACAAAAAAATACAAACAACGAGATAAACAGGTTGATTTAATGGAGTTTTGAATAGAAAATGAATGCTACAAAAAGGGCCGATAACAAAGGAGAACAATTATATTTGGAGGTAAAACAACAGAGGAAACAGTAAGCAGTGATTTTTTGTTTTTATAGAAATGCAAAGAATGAAAAGAGAAAGAAAGGAGAGACGAAAAACTAAAAAAAAAAAAAAAAAAAGAAAAGAAGGAGTTTTAGAATGAAAGCAAAGAAGAAAAGCAGAACAATACAAAGAAAGAAACAAAAATGATAGAAAAATACGAATGTTTGAATCTAAAATAACTGAGAAAACGAAAAACGAAGGAAATTGAAAGGAAGCAATATCTAAATCTATCTATCTATCTATCATATCTTATCTCTTGTCTGTGACCTCTATCTATCTATCTATTTATTCTATCTATCTATCTCTGTTGTTGGCCATCTAATCTATCTATCTAGTTATATATCTATCTATCTCTGTTTGTGACAATCTATCTATCTATCATATCTATCTATCTATCTATCTCTGTTTGGGCCATCTATTAATCTATCTATCTATCTATCTATCTATCTATCTATCTATCTTCTGTGGCCCATTATCTATCATCTATCTATCTCTGTTTGTGAACCACTATTATCTATCTATTTATCTATCTATCTCTGTTTGCGGCCATCTATCTATCTATATATCATCTAATCTCTGTTTGTGTGGCCATCTATTCTGTCTGATCTATCTATTCTGTTTGTGGCCAATCTATCTATTATCTTACTATTCTATCTATCTATTCTGTTTGTGGGCCCATCTATCTATCTATCTAAATCTCTCTTTGTTTTGGTGCTTCTATCTATCTTATCTATTTATCTATCTCTGTGGCCATTCTATCTATCTATCTATTTATTCTATTCTATCGCTGTTTGCGGCCATCTATCTATCTATAATATCTATCTATCTTGTTTGTGGCCATTCTATTCTATCTATTATCTATCTATCATATCTATCTATCTAGTCTCTGTTTGTGCCATCTATCATATCTATCTATCTAATCTATTCTATCTATCTATCTATCTATTTCTGCTGTGGCCATCTAGCTATTATCTATCTATCTCTGTTTGTGACATCTATCTATCTTACTCTGAGTTATTCTATCTCTGTTTGTGGCCATCTATCTATCTATCTATCTCTGTTTGTGCCATCTATCTATCTAATCTATCTGCTGTTTGTGCCATCTATCTGCTCTATCTTCTTATCTCTGTTTGTGGCCAAGCTATTCTATCTATCTATCATATCTATCTGATCTATCTTATCTCTGTGCCATTCATATCTATCCATTATCTATCTATTCTTATCTCTGGTTGTGACCATCTATCTATCTATCTAGTTTATCTATCTATCTCCTGTTTACGGCCATCTTATCTATCTATATAATCTATCTATCTCTGTGGGGCATCTATCTGTCTATCTATCTATCTATCTCTGTTTGGGACCATCTATCTATCTATTCTATCTATCTATTATCTATCTATCTCTGTTTTGTGGCATCTACTCTATCATATCTATCTATCTCTGTTTGTTAGCCATCTATCTATCTATCTATCTATCTATCTATCTATCTATCTCTGTGGCCATCTATCTATCCATCTATCTATCTCTGTTTGTGGACCATCTATCTATTCTATCTAATTTATCTCTATCTCTGTTTGCGGCATTCTATCTATCTATATTATCTATCTATCTCTGTTTTGCATCTATCTGTCTAATTTTATCATATCTATCTCTGTTTGCGGCCATCATATCTATCTATACTATCTATCTATCTATCTATTATCTCGTTTGTGGCCTCTATCTGTCTATCTATCTATCTCTGTTTGTGGCAACTATCTATCTAATCTATCTATACTATCTATCTATCTATCTATCTATTAATCTATCTCAGTGTGGCCAAATTCTATCTATCATCTATCTACTCTCTGTTTGTGACCATCATATCTATCTATTCTATTTACTATCATATCTCTTGTTATTGCGGCCATCCAGATCATCATATCATATATATATATCTCTGTTTGTGGGCCACTCTATCTGTCATATTATTCTATCTATCTCTGTTTAGCGGCACATCTATCTATCTATCATATCTATACTATCATATCATAATCTCTATTCTACTTGTTTGTGGCGGCCAATCTAATCTGTGCTATCTATCATATCTTATGTTCTTGGCATCTAATCTTATATATCTATCTTATCTATTAATCTATCTATCTATCTCTGTGAGCCATATATTACTCCACTCTATCTATCTACTGTAATTGTGACCAATACTATCATATACTATTCTATTTATCTATCTATCTCTAGTTATGCAGCCATCTATCTATTCTATATGATCATATCTATCTATCTCTGTTTGTGGCCATCCTAATCTACTCTATCTATCATATCTATCTTATATATCTAAATCTCTGTTTTGTGGCCATCTATCTGTCATATCTATATCTCTGTTACTGTGGCCATCTATCTATCTATCATATCTATCATATCATATCCTATTTATCTATTACTATTCTACTAGTGAGCACATCTATCTCATCCATTCTATCTACTGTATTGTGACCATCTATCTATTATCTATTATCTATCTATCTCTGTTTGCGGCCATCTAATTCTTAATCTATCATATATATCTATCTATGTATTGTGCCATCTATCTGTTCTATTTTATCTATCATATCTCTGTTTGCGGCCATCTATCTATCATATCATATCATATCTATCATATCTATCTATCTCTGTTAATGTGGCCATTCATATCTGATCTATCATATCATATCTTGTTTGTGAGCCATCATATCATATGCATATCTATCTTCAATATCTATCATATCTATCTATCTCTGTGTTGTTTTATAAAGGCACAAATACAAAAAATCATCATCTATCTATCGTCTGTTTGTGACCATCTATCTATCTATCTATTTTATCTATCTATCTCTGTTTGCGGCCATCTATCTATCTATATAATCATATCTATCTCTGTTGTGGCCATCTATCTATCTATCTATCTAGTCTATCTATCTCTGTTTGTGCCAAATCTATTGTCTATCTATCTTTATTCTCTGTTTGGGGCCATCTATCTATCTACTATCTATCTATTATCTATCTATCGTAATCTATCTCTGTGGCCATCTATCTATCCATCTATTCATCTCTGTTTGTGACCATCTAGTATCTATCTATTTATCTATCTATCTCTGTTGCGGCCATCTATCATATCTATATATCTATCTATCTCTGTTTGTGGCCATCTATTCTATCTATCTTATCATCTATCTATCTATTCTTATCTCTGTTGTGGCTATCTATCTATCTATTATCTATCTCTGTTGTTGAATCAATATCTATCTATCTATCTATTTATCTATCTATCTCTGTTTGCTGACCATCTACTCTATCTACTATATCTATCTATCTTCTGTTGTGGCATCTATCTGTCTATCTATCTATCCTCTGTTTGTGGCCATCTATCTATCTATCTATCTATCTTTCTATTTTCTATTTTCTAATTTTTCTAAAAAATTCTTTAAATTCATTCGATCTCTGTTTGTGGCAATCTATCATATATCTGTCTATCTATCTAATCTCTGTTTGTGGCCATTCTATTATCTATATCTATCTATCATATCTATCTATCTATCTCTGTGGCCCATCATATCTATCATCGTATCTATCTAATCTATCTCTGTTTGTGACCATCCTATCTATCTATCTATTTATCTATCTATCTCTGTTGTGGACCACTATCAGTCTATCTATCTATCTCTGTTTTGGCCATCTATCTATCTATCCTATCTATCTATCTATCATCTACTCTATCTATCTCTGTTTTGTGGCCATCTTCTATCTATCTTATCTTCTGTTTGTGGCATCTACTATCTATCTATCTATTCTATCTCTGTTTGTGGCCATCTATCTATCATCTATCTATCTATCTATCTATCTATGTGGCCATCTATCTGTCATCTATCTATCTATTTATGTGATCGATGTATCTCATTTGTTAAAAATTATCTTATCTATCTATCCTATCTATCTATCTATCTATCTAGTCTACCTCAGTTTCTGCAATTTAGCTAATTAACTATCTATCTTTTTATATCTTATCTATCTATCTATATATCTATCTCTGCTTGTTCACTTCTATATATCAATCTATCTATTTCGGTCTGTGTATATTCTAAATACTAATCACTGAGCTTTTTTACTTCTATCTATCTATCTATCTATCTATCTATCTCTCTTTAGCTCTTATTTGTTCACATCTATCTATCTTTACGGATCTGTGCACCATTCATCTATCGCTCTCTCTCTCTTTCTTCTCTTTGTCTTTGATCTCTGTCTCTCTTGTCTCTATGTCTCTGTCTGTCTGTCAGTCTGTCTGTCTTCTCTCTCTCTCTCGTATAGTATATATATGCAGAGTATATCTATGTTAAGTTTGTTTCCATCTATCTATTCATTCGATTTTCTTAATTTGTTCATAGCCATTCGGAGGAAGTACCCGGTTGTAGTTTCTCATGTGGGTGGACAGTGACATCATATCTACCTCGGTATATCCATATATGTATCTATGTATGCATGTATGTATAATCTATTATCTACTTCTGTTCCTTCTGTCATATATATCTCACCTTTGTTCACACACACTCTCTCTCTCTCTCTCTTCTCCTCTCTTCTCTATACTGGATATATAGATATATTAATATATATATATATATATATTATATATATATATATATATATCTTATACAATGACTGCTATCTTACACAGTAGCATTGCTCCAACAAAGCCTTCATCGATGATTGACTCTGGGTCAGCGATGGTTTCAGGGGCCGAAGCATCAGTTACACTAACCCAGAGCGCCCAGCAGTATCTCACGATACCACCAGCAAAATCCACCAGTTGACAAGTTCTTTCTTTTTTGGTTATCAACACTAGTTGGCTTTATTATTTATTATTATTATATATTAGTATTATTATTATTATTCATTATTATCATTATTATTGTAACTGGTTAGATTTTTGCATATATATAATGTGTGTGTGTGTGTGTGTTGTGTTGTGTGTGTCGGTGTGTTGTGTATCTATTTGTCTTAGTCTGTTGATATCTAATTCAGCTGTTCATATCAATCATATCCATTCAATCAGATCAATATCAATTTGAAATATGAGTTAACACTTGTTTAACTACCATATTTGTGTTATAGCATTAGCGGGAAGTCACTAAAAAATTTCATTCCTTTTTTCATGATTGTACACTTATGAAGGGCGTAAGATTGGAATCTATGTATGTATGTTGTATCTATCTATAATATCTTATCTATCTATCTATTCATGTCACCATGGTAATTGTAAACACTATTGGACACTGAGCAATGGGGAAGCAAGGAAAAAAAGGTGTTAATAGGAAGAGCACAATTATTTTTGTGGTCAGTTAAAACGGAGTAAACATGGAAGGATTTTTTTCTGAAAGTTATAAAGGAAAAAAAATACCGAAAAAATGTGTGAAAAAAATGAACTAAAAAAGGGAAAACGGAATGAAAGACAGGAAGGAAAGAAGACAGGGGAGAGGAAAGAATGAAAACGAAGATGGAAAAACGGGAAAAATGAAAGGAAATGACAATGAAAGAATAATAGAATTGTTGAGCGAAACAACAAATGGGGAAGGAAAGTAAATGAAAAAAACAAAAACAAAAAACAAAAAAATCATTAAAAAATGAAAGAAAAATATAAGAAGATGCAGACCTATCTATCTAACTCAATCATCAATTCACTTCTATCTATCTATATGTTAACATAATTATTAGATACCTATATTTAACTGTGCAATAGTGTAGAAACAGGGATGGCGTTTTAGTGCAGCTGACGGCCTTGAAGATTTGATGACAAAGCCTTGACCTCAGTCCTAACTCTATCTTCCGGGGATAGCCGTGTGAACCAGTAGAGAGACCCTCTCTTCCTGTTAGATAGTGAGTAGTTTCAGTCAGTTAGAAGGTAGCAGCGAGCTAGAAGGGTAAGTCGCGTATATACGCGCCAGTCCTCTCATCTGCGTTAGGATTGTCTGGTGGGATTTAAAATAAAGTAAGATCAAAGTAAATCGGATCTGGTGTTATTACTCTAAAACTAACAATGACACAGGGTTCTGATAAAGAAAAATCCCCAATAGAAGACCAGACGGAAGCCCATGAAAGTGCAGACTTAGAGATTTCAAGACCAAGACAAGATGTTTAGATTCCAAAAACGACCAGTAGATAGAGTAAGAAAGAAGTGAGTAAAAGAATTAATGGAGGGTATACACCATATATAGTCTATTCAATTCTATATGTCTTTCTCTCTCTCTGCTTTTTTCGCTCTCTCTCTTCTTTCTATATATATATTATATATAATATATATATATATATATGTGTGTGTTTGTGTGTGTGTGTGTGTGATGTGTGTGTTGAATTAAACATTTTTTTTAAAAACAAATTGATGTTGATAGGTTCGCTGACAGAATCTGTTTCGAACCTGTAGCGGTCTTCTTCAAGAGTTAAAAAAATATATATGACGGAAGGACGTTTGTAACCTTCGTATCCTTTAACGGGGGTTATTTATCCGCTCTTTCATCATATAATATTTCCGCTCTTGAAGAAGACCGCTAAAAGGTAAAACAGATTCTGTCAGCGAACTTCAACATTCATTTGTTTTTTCAAAATAATTTTAATTTCACAATGTTCGGATTCCACTTTTCCATTTACTTACCACACAACACAACACAACAACACACACAACACACAGCCCACACACACATATTTAATATTATTATATATATATATATGTGTGTCAGCCAAAGAATGAGATTTTTAAAACTTTGACACACTTGTATCCTGAAAAAAATTTTGCAGAATGGCAAGGTGTATAAAAGGATTACCAATTTAAAGCGTATTTATCAAGAATAAAAAATGAAGAAACGAATGGAACGTTATTTTTTAAGATACCAAGGTGTGTCAAAAACAGTTGAGTATATATATTATATTTATATATAGATATATATATATATATGCATTCTTATTTATCTATCGGCACATTATAGCACTCTGAGGAAACCAATTACACAAGTAAATGTACATGTAAACGCTATTTACGATCGATTCCCTACACCTCTTGCATAAAAGTTGCCAATAGCTGGATTTGACAATTATAGTGCGCGTAAGTAGTTACCTCAGTCACATCTCCAATATGCTAATTATCTTTTCTTTGAACGTAATGACTTAATGATACATATATATTATCATAGTATACCTACTTATACACTGAGCTATAAACTGTATATAAGTGCCTAGAATTTGGAGCTACTATTTTTAAATCTGTGATATTCACTACTATATTTATCTATTTGCTTTTGGTGATATATCCATTATTCGCTCGTATAGTTTAATACTTAATACTTACCAGCCTGCTCATGGCATCAAATACTGAGAGCCTGATAATGTAAGGTTTATTATTTTATATAAATTCGTGGTGTTGTAGCTTATATGCTTTGTTGTGCTTATGTAATATGCCTATGTGTTGTGTTTGGCCGTTTGATGGTTATGTGTGCTTGTGTGTTGTGTGTGAGTGTGAGGTGTGTGTGTGTATATGAT
>CM042149.1:118070634-118073134 GCA_023376005.1 Doryteuthis pealeii
CAGTGAGAGAGATATCTCTCTCTATAAACGTCGGAAATAAAAATTATAGACATCAAGCCTTATCTTAAAAATTAAGACAAATAAAAAACGTCTTCGCATTGAATATTAAAAAAAAATTATTTCTTGTTGGGTATTCAATAGTTTCTGTTAGTCTATATTTTCAAAAAGGAGAAAATTTGGACAAGGTAAAAAAAAAATGCAATATTGACCAAACTGTCAGTCCTATGAGTTGAAAGATAATTAAACGTTCGCAGGACCAAATTATTGCAAAACGTAAAATAAATCATCTCATATAGTGAAATAGATCGCTAATTAGGACTAAGCCTATTCAAGTATGTGACCACCCAAGCGCGAGTTTAAACGGTTTGAATTCAGTGTTTCCCTTCTCCTAGATTGGTTGCTTAACCAATGTTAAAAGAGCCCAGTCAACCCTACTAATTTACCATAGCTAGAGGGAGAGTATTTGGATTTATACATTTCCCATAACTATTATGCAAACTATGGAGAGGACGAAATTATTGCAAAACTTTAAATAAATTATCTTAAATAGTGAAATAGCTCATTAGGACTGAGCCTATTCTAGTAGTGACCAACCCAAGCGGAGTTTTAACAGGTTTAAATTCAGTATTTTCCTTCTCCTAGATTGGTTGCCTAACCAAGGTTAAAGAGCCCACTCTACCCTACTATTTACACATAGCTAGAGGGAAAGTAGTTGGATTCATACATTTCCTATTAATATTTGCGAACAGTAGAGATAATTAAGATTTTTTTTGAGACCTGTTGTCACTTGGTCTCTAGTAAGAAGCACTTGTGACGGAGAGGGCAACGAGTACAAAAATAACAATAAAGATGTCTTTATGATAAGATATTTTCTCACGCTGTATTTTTTGATTGTATCAATTCACATGAAAAGATTTCTTCCAGTTGAGACAAACATACCACATATTATTATTATTTATCATCATCATCATTATTATTATTATATTATTATTATTATTATTATCATTTATTATTATTATTCACCGTCATCATCATGGTTGTAGTAATGGTATTAGTTGTCATGAGATAAGTATTAGTAGTAGTAACAATCAATTGTATTACGCTTAAGATGCTGGCTATTATCTAATAAAAGCAATTTGATTTTTGAAAAAAAATAATGAATAAAATAAATGAAATTTAACAAATAATTGATTACTGTAGTTTTGTGATTGGATTTGGATTTTGTGACGTCAAGAAACGTAGAAATAAAATTATTTAATCACAACCTGAAATTCTTGTCAAACACAGTTGCACGTGCTCTTCTGGTCGGTGAAGATTACCGGAAATACTCGTGTAAAGGACGATATTTTAAGACCAAATTCACCTTAAAAAAAAAAACGAAAAAAAAAACAAAAAAAAAAACAAAAACAAAAAAAAACAAAAAAAAAAAAAAACAAAAAAAAAAAAACAGGGGTCGTACATTACACGTAATAATGGAGATTCACGTCCGGTTTTTTCTGAAACAAAAATTACGTCACTGCTTACGTCACATTACCCAAAATCGTGTATTTATTCAATAAATACACTCAAAATTTGAACATGCAACATTAGACAGTCCTCATTGTTTTTTTAAAATAGGTTTTAATTAATACATGACTGGTATTATATATCTATATATAGTTTGTTTTATTTAATACATATTTAAAGTTTACATTTCAAATGTTTTTATTTTTTAATCATTTAATGAATTTGATGATTTTATTTACTTAGGGTACAAACTCGCTGACATTGAATTTTTTACTCCCACCCCTCAGGCAATATGCTTGAAAAATCTACTTTTACATCACCCGGAGGGTGTTTTTTATTTTGTACTCGTTACACGTAATAGATTTATGGTTTGGTTGGATCTTACGGCATGTTAACCCTTGTTGTTGTTTTTTTTATGTCGAAGACGTTTTGTTTTATTCATTCTTGTTTTTTTTATTTATTTATTAATGTTTTTTCAAACTTAATTAAAAAAACTTAACTCATTTTTTAAGTCCATTTTTCTTAACTGACGTTCTCCCTTGGACAACTGCACAAGGGCACACCAGTGTTGTCCGACCAGCACAAGATTACACTAGTCTACTCTGTAGGGAAACATCTATTTGGCCTTTAGTTGGGAACCTAACAGGTGCTACCACTCCGGGTCAGAGAAGAGAACATGGGAAGACATTTTATATATTCATTCTTGTTGAGTATTCAGTCTTTTTTCTACACATTTTTAAACACGTTTTAATCCTAATTTTCTATTTATTTAACCCATTGATGGGAATCTTACAGGTACTACCACCCAAGGTTAGAGTGTACCTGAGAGTAATGGCAATGAAGGGGTAATCCACAATCCTGATCAATCGGCTGGTCACATCAAGCCATAGCACCAATATGATTGTCCCAACCCTATTGCTCTTATGGCAAGCTCCAACCCTTTTTATTATATGGATGCTAGAGGGCGGTTGCTGAGGGTCTACATGTCCTGCGA
>CM042149.1:118083134-118090634 GCA_023376005.1 Doryteuthis pealeii
AAAACCAGTCATGTATTTATTAAAACTTGTTTTAAAAAACAACGAGGACTGTCTAACGTTGCATGTTCAAATTTTGAGTGTATTTATTCTTATGGTATGACGATATGGGTAATGTGACGTAAACAGTGACGTAGGTTTTGTTACAGACAAAACCGGAAGCGAAATATCCATTATCAAACTTCACCTGGGGAAAAAAGAAAAAAAAAGAAAAGACCAAGTGAGTCGTATCAACCGGAATAATCGATTAATTCTATAACAAATAAGAAAAAATTATATATATATATATATATATATATAATATATATATATATATATAAACCGCTAGGATTATCTAAAGCTAAAATGTAAAAAGTCTCTCAATACCTTAGTAGAGCAAATAATAGTTCATCTACTTTATATAAAAAGACTTCATATATATATATATATATATATATATATACATATATATATATATATATATATATATATATATATATATATATATAAATGTCCAGTAAAGGAACGGCCGGGCTCCAGGCCATAGTGGCAAATCCAGCGAGTACGTGTCGGATTGTATCAGACGATCGCGGTATCTACAATACAATGTATTTTGTCTCTTTCCTCGATCTCGGATAAGCATCCGGAGCTGTCGAATTGCGATTCATGTTACCAAAATATTGCAAAAATATCAATAAAATCAATCAGTCAATTGAATAGTCCAATGTTTGGTGTATTTTTGAACAAATATCAGACAATCACTCCACGATAAACTGCTGAATTGAAATATTATTAAATAGGAACATTTGCTGGAAACCATATAATTGTGTACAAATTAGAATTATTAGATAGGAATACTTGATACCATGTAATACTGTTCAGATAAATAGTATTATATAGGGATATTTAAATGCCATTTAATCGTGTGCAAAGCATAAACTTAGATGGGAATACCTGATACCATATATTTGTATACAAATTATTAGTCTCATATAAGAATACTTAATACCTTATAATTGTGTTCAAATTATTAGTATTAGATAGGAATACGTGATACCATATATTTGTGTACACATTATTAGTATCATATAAGAATATCTAATACCATGTAATTGCGTTCAAATTATTAGTATTAGATAGGAGTACTTGATACCATAAGATTATGTACTAATTATTGACATCATATAGTAACACTTGATACCATATATTTGTGTGAAAATTATTAATATTATTTAGGAATACCTGATACCATCCCTCCTCATGAACAGGATGTGATATAATTTCAATTTCTTACCATATAATTATGTATAAATTATTAATATCGTATAGGAATACTTTATACCACATACTTGAGTACAAATTATTAGAATTAGATAGAAATACTTGGTACCATATTAAAAGTCGTAGTCGAGGGAGTGGCCTATTGCGTATATTAACCGGAAAGCAGGGAAGGCAATCCCTTTTTCACTTGCTCGAGACGAGGGAGATTATTTTTCACTTAACACGGAGCGCAACACCTACCATCAGCTTCCGACTTTACCGCACAGATCAAAGCTGTGCAACTCATGCAACGAATAAGCGAAGGTCGGTATCGAACCTGGAAAAAATGTGGTTTCTAGGTTAAGTTCGCTTGAGCTAAATTGATCTATAACACATGTAAATGTGTACGTGTACAAATTAGTATTATATATGAATATTTGATACCATACACAATGATATCATGTGCAAATTATTAGTATTGGATAGAAATACTTGATACCATATATTTGTGTAGAAATTATTAGAATTATATATGAATACTTGATTCCATATGATAGTGTACTAATTATAAGTATTAACTAAGAATAAAGTTAAGTAAAGTCGGTGGGGTGGTCTAATGTCAGTATCAGCCAGAAAGCGAGGGAGTCTATCTTCTTTTCCCTTGCGCTAGACCAAGGAGGTTATTTTAGCGTCTGAGTGTAGCGCCACGTCTACCATCAGCTCCTCCCGTTACCGCAGAGGTCCCTGTACTACTCATACGCTGTGTTGGCAACTAGATATTATATAATTATGGACAGATTATTAGTATTATATAGGAATAATTGATACCATATAATTGTATAAAAATCATAAGTATAATAAAGGAATACTTGATACCATATAATTGTGTAAAACATATTAAGGATAATATAAGAATACTTGATACCATATAGTTGTGTACAAATTATTAGTCTTATATAAGAATACTAGATACCATATAATTGTGTACAAATTATTAGTCTTATATAGGAATACTTGATACCATATAATTGTGTACAAATATTAAGGATAATATAAGAATACGTGATACCATATAATTGTGTACAAATTATTAGTATTATATAAGAATACGTGATACCATATAATTGTGTACAAATTATTAGTCTTATATAAGAATACGTGATACCATATAATTGTGTACAAATTATTAGTATTATATAAGAATACTTGACCATTTAATTGTGTATAAATTATTAGTATTATATAGGAATACTTGTTATCATATAATTGTGTACAAATATTAAGGATAACATAAGAATACTTGATACCATATAATTGTGTAAAAATTATTAGTATTATATAGGAATACTTGATACCATATAATTGTGTACAAATTATTAGTATTATATAGGAATACTTGTTATCATATAATTGTGTACAAATATTAAGGACAATATAAGAATACTTGATACCATATAATTGTGTACAAATTATTAGTATTATATAGGAATACGTGATACCATATAATTGTGAACAAATGATGAGTATAATACAGGAATACTTGATACCATATAATTGTGTGCAAATTATAAATATTAGCTACGAATACCTGATACTATATACTTGTGCACAAACTGTACAAATTTTCGTTAGTTTCATAAGTCACAAGAATAAAAACAGTTAATGCAATATTTATAATGATTGACATATTGTGTAAGCAATTGCTATGCATTTAATATATACCCATAACTTCATATTCACACATAACTACACTTTATCGACAAATCCCCATCGATCATATGTGCCACTGCCTCTCAAATTGTCAAGTGAAATGAAAATGAAAGTGAAAGTAGAGGCAGCCACTTGAGTAGACACGTGTGCACATGTGAATGCCGTGAATAATCGGCGCATGCGCAAAATAAAAACAGGAAAAATGAATGCATTTAATCCCAACATTTGCTTCCACTTTTCGAGTCGTTAAAAAGGTTACAACCTTGCATCAATAGAAAGATAAAATAACAAATTTCAACGTATTTGCTTAGAACTACTCAGCGTCTCAAATCCGCTGGTATTGAAAGGAAACAGCAAAGATTGAAATAGTTGCCTATTCAGCAATAGAATCAAGAGTTTCTTTGACTTCTCTGATACACCGTATTCTTCACCATGTAGAGCAGTGGTTCTCAGAAAGTGCGCCCGGGCGCACTGGTGCGTCCCAGAGCTTTTCAGGTGCGTTCCGTAGTATTCCTGAAAAATCTATCCAGATATGAAAAGCAAATGTATACTAAGTTACTATATTATACCATTTCTTTACGAACACTCTTCTTGTTTCGTTGCGACATTATTATGATAGTTATAAGTTACTTTTCTTGCAACTAAATAAAAACAGAGGTTTTAAACAATTTTATTGAGAAAAATTATTTTATTGCAATCTTCCACCTCATATTTTATGTGAAATGGGATTTTTCAACCCACGCAAAAAATTAAGTGTAAAAATATAGGAACTCTTTAATGCATTGATGAGGAAATGAGAGTTTGTCTCTCTAACATAAGAACAAATATTGAGGAAATCGCAAAATCTCAAAAGCTCATGTTTCTCATTAACACAGGAATGAATAAACTTCATAGGGGTATGTTAAGTTTGCTTTTGTTAAATGTGTTTTTTTTTATATATTTAACAGTTAACTTAATAACATATTAGTCCTATTTTTTATACAGTGCGCTATCAAGTATCTGTAGTACTGTAACTGCGCCCAGACTGTATAAAATTTGAGAACCACTGGTGTAAACGTAAGTAATTTGAAAAAAAAAACAGTTTACAGTCACCTTTTGAATATATCTGTAAACACAATAAGTGGAATCAAAGTTTGTACAATATTTTGATTTTCCCATTTTAACGAAATCATTTCGTGTGACTAACAAAAACAATTTTTACATTTTCCTCTTTCATTAAAAATTAGTTTACGCCAACAAAAATAACTCGCCGTGTCACAATGTCGAACTTTTTCCAGTCTCACACATCAAAGGTTCATAACTATTGGTTATTTTTGTTTTACGGCGTATCAACCAGTTTCGGGTCATTTAATGCCGAATCAAGTCATTTTGATATTTGTATTACAGTACCCGCAGTTGCCTAAATGGTCACCCATCTAAGTTGTTAACAGGCTCTTCCCTGCTTAACTTCGTTTCTAATTACATTACTATGTGTTATATACCCTACCTATGAACATTAATAGGTATGTCCCGATATCATATATCCTACCGATGAACATTAATGGGTATGTCCCAATCCTCATATATCCTACCTATGAACATTAATAGGTATGTCCAATCTCATATACCCATTCTGTGAACATTAATGGGTATGTCCCAATCCTCATATACCCTACATATGAACATTAATGGGTATGTCCCAATCCTCATATACCCTACCTATAAACATTAATGAGTATGTCCCAATTCTCATATACCCTACCTATGGAACATTAATGGTATTCCAATCCTCATATACCCTACCCTATGAACAATAATGGGTATGTCCCAATCCTCATTTACGCTACTATGAATATTAATAGGTATGTCCCAATTTCATATATCCTACCTATGAACATTAATGGGTATGTCCATTCCTCATATACCCTACCTATGAACATTAATGAGTATGTCCCAATCCTCATATACCCTACCTATGAACATTAATATGTCCCAATACTCAGAGATAAGGGAGTATTATGCTGACTGGGTAGTCTTATACCCCTAGCAGTGGTTTATCTTTTTAATGCTGCTGGCGATTATTGTATTTTGTTAATGTTATAAAGATTCCATTTCATTTCGAACCCCCGTTTTGGTTATTTCTCATTTGATAAACTTTGTTAGGTCACAACACCATGATCACCTGGTTGACAGTTGTATATTCCCTAGTATTCTGGTGTGTGAGTGTCCTTGCGGCGTATTTGCGAACATACTTATGTTGCAATAAGTATGTTTGAACAAAACTTACAGATTAATACCATTGGGAAATGTAAGAACCGCCATATAACCCGGCTATGGGTTAAATAATAACTAAATAAATTCTTTGGGGTGGCCTAAAGTCGGTATCAGCCAGACAGCGAGGGAATCTATCCCCTTTTTGCTAGCACTAGACCAAAGAGACTGTGTTTGCGTCTGATGTGGAGCGCCACACCTATCATGGGTTCCTCACTTTACCGCACAGATCACTATGCAACTCTGAGTTGACAAGGGCCGGTATCGAACCCGGAACCTTGTGGCTCCTAATCGGACGCTCTACCGACTGAGCTAAAGCGGCCCTATATGGGTTAAATAGTCTTCTATAAGGATACACTGAACTTTAAATAACCCACAAAGGTTGATATGTCAATAAACTAAGAAACTAAACCAAATCTAGTATTCTGTCCTAAAATTGAACATTTTTCAAAATCGTTATCTGATGAAGCACATAAAGGGTTAAACGTTATAAGCAAATGAATAAATCTATGAATAAATGTATAAATTATCAATCAAATTTGAGTTTCATTCAATACTTTTCTTCTATTCTGTGCTGCCCAGTGCTCGGGGATTACAATATGCAGACTGTTTCCACTGCGCAGGAATAAGACCCCACCCCCCAAAAGACGAGGTCCTGGGTATCGCTCTAATCTGCTTCTGATAGTGACGCACGAGTTACGGATATCCGGGGAGTGTAAATTTACCCCTTCATTGAAATTTCTTTCAGGTCCAAGTTAGTATTGTTAGGGTCCCATTTATATTTTAAATACATTTTTTTGAAAAATTATTCGTATCCAAAGCAATATTAAAAACGTAACCGTGTGGCAGGTTTCAATTATTCGGTTATTTTTTACGGCACGTCATTCCTTGGGTTATTTCATGCCAAAGACGGTTTTATTTGATTAATGCTTGTTGGGTATTCAATTTTTACAAAAACACATTCTTAAAAACTCGTTTTTTTTTATCAATCTAACCTAGGGATCACGAAACTTTCTTCGCCGTGGGCCGTTGGGCCGAATAATTGAAAAAAAAAAAACGAAAAAAAAAAAACGAGGACGGGCCGGATAATTGAAAAAAATAACTGATTGTAAAAACATACCGCCGTAAAGTATGTAGCAATTAATTGTTCACCCTAGACTAACGGCCCGCTGTCGGGTTTCGATCCCAGCTAGAGGTAGCTGTTAAAATACCGAGCCGCACTGATGAGATGTAAACTTCGAAACACGTGTCTGTGGATGACTGACACACACACACACACACACACACACACCACACACACACACACACATATTTATATATATATATATATATATATATTATATATATATATTGGAGAATATGTGCTTAATCGAAGTCGTACCTAATTTGAACATTAATTAATTAATAATTAATGAATTAGGCGGGCATACCTATTCAAATGTAAGGCTAAACAAATCGAGAAAAATCAATCTCTGTATGTACATTGATTTTTCACGATTTGTTTAGTCTTACATTTGAATAGGTTTGCCCGCCTAATTCATTAAGTATTCATTAATTAATTTTCAAAATTAGGTACGACTTCAATTAAGCACATATTCTCCCAAGAATTGTCGGCTAAAAAAGCCATACCAAAACACATTGTTTGCTTACTTCTCATATATATATATATATATATATATATATATATTTAGGGCTTGATGTTACCAGCTGATTGATCAAAGAGGGCCTCTACACCCCCTATACCTCCAGACTTGGAACCTTACCACTAAATGAAGTTTAACGTCATACCCTGAACACGCAGGTTTTCAGCTAGTATCTACAAACTGCATTTTTCTTATCATAACACCCACAATGGAGGAAACATGAGGCGATATAGAAATGAATATAAAAAAGAGAAAAAAATGAAGATACATTATCGGCTGTAAATGTAAAGATGTTCGTTTATAAAATCACCGTATTGTGTATATAATTGTTCTGAAAGTTAAATTACTTCCTTTAAACATCAGTTCTTTTTTTGTTTGTTTTTCTTTGCCTCTTTTGTGGCAATGTAGTCCCTTAAACATCTTAAATATCAAGTACCAAATAAGAAAACGGGTTTTATTACTTACGAACAATATAAAACGAAGCGATGTCTTCAAAACTAAAAGGGTCGGATAAAATCGAAGGCCATGATGCACTTACCTGTAAACAAAGAGAAAATAAAGAAAAATTAATCAACATGTATAAAGAGGGGAAAAGGAAGAGAAAAAAAAACACAAAAAAATACAAAACAAGAGATAAACAGGTTGATTTAATGGAGTTTTG
>CM042149.1:118093134-118106933 GCA_023376005.1 Doryteuthis pealeii
ATCTCTATCTATCTATCTATCTATCTATCTATCTATCTATCCTATCTATCTCTCTATCTCTGTTTGTGCCTCTATCTATCTATCTATCTCTGTTTGTAGCCATCTATCTATCTATCTATCTATCTATCTATCTATCTATCTCTTGTGGCCATCTATCTATCATCTATCTATCTCTGTTTGTGACCATCCTATCTATCTATTTATCTATCTATCTGTTTGCGGCCATCTATCTATATATCTATCTATCATCTATCTGTCTATCTATCTATCTCTGTTTGTGGCCATCTATCTATCTATCTATCTATCTATCTATCTCTGTTTGTGGCCATCTATCTATCTATCTATCTATCTATCTATCTATCTCTGTTTGTGGCTATCTATCTATCTATCTATCTATCTATCTATCTATCTCTGTGGCCATCTCTCTATCCATCTATCTATCTATTATCTCTGTTGTGACCATCTATCTATCTATCTATTTATCTATCTATCTCTGTTTGCGGCCATCTATCTATCTATTATATATCTATCTATCTCTGTTTGTGGTGGTCTATCTATCTATCTCTATCTATCTATCTAATCTATCTATCTATCTATCTATCTCTGTTTGTGACCATCTATCATCTATCTATCTATCTATCATCTATCTGTCTATCTATCTATCTATCTCTGGTTTGTGGCCATCTATCTCTATCTATCTATCTATCTATCTATCTATCTATCTATCTCTGTTTGTGGCTATCTATCTATCTATCTATCTATCTCTGTTTGTGTGGCCATCTATCTATATCTATAATTATATATCTATCTATCTCTGTTTGTGGCCATCTATCTGTCTATCTATCTATCTCTGGCCATCTATCTATCTATCTATCTATCTATCTATCTATCTATCTATCTATCTCTGTTTGTGGCCATCTATCTATCTATCTATCTATCTATCTATCTATCTATCTCTGTTTGTGGCCATCCTATCATCTATCTATCTATCTATCTATCTATCTATCTATCTATCTCTGTGGCCATCTATCTATCCATCTATCTATCTATTTATGCTGATCGATGTATCTCATTTTGTTCAAATTTATCTATCTATCTATCTATCTATCTATCTACCTACCTCGGTTTCTGCACATTTAGCTAATTACCTATCTATCTATTTATATCTATCTATCTATCTATCTATCTATCTATCTATCTATCTCTGCTTGTTCACATCTATATATCAATCTATCTATTTCGGTCTGTGTATATCTATCTATCACTGAGCTTTTTTACTTCTATCTATCTATCTATCTATCTATCTATCTATCTCTGTTTGTTTACATCTATCTATCTGTTACGGTCTGTGCACATTCATCTATCTCTCTCTCTCTTTCTCTCTTTGTCTTTGTCTCTGTCTCTCTGTCTCTCAGTCTCTGTCTGTCTGTCTGTCTGTCTGTCTGTCTGTCTCTCTCTCTATATATATATTTATGCAGATATATCTATATAAGTTTATTTCCATCTATCTATTCATTCGTCATTCTTAATTTGTTCATATCCATCTCGGAGGAGTACCCGTGTGGTAGTTGATCATGTAGTGGACATGACGTCATATCTATCTCGGCATATCCTATGTATGTATGTATGTATGTATGTATGTTATCTATTACTTGTCCATTTGTCATATATATCTCACTGTTTCTCTCTCTCTCTCTCTCTCTCTCTCTCTCTCTCTCTCTCTCTCTCTCTCTCTCACTCTGTAGCCTGTTGATATCTAATTCAGTCTGTTCATATCAATCTATCCATCAATCTATCAATTTCAGCTGCCCAATATCAATTGAAATATGAGTAATCTCTTGTTTAACCACCATATTGTGTTATAGCATTACCGGGAAGTCACTAAAAATTTCATTCCTTTTTTCTTTTTTTGGATTGTACACTTTATGAAGAGCATAGATTGGATATATGTATGTATGTATGTATGTATGTATGTATCTATCCATCTATCTATCCATCACGTCACCATGGTAATTGTTACTTCTGTAAACACTATGACACTGAGGCAATTGGGAAGCAATAAAAAAGGTAATAGGAAGAGCACAATTATTTTTGTAGTAAACAACGGAGTAAACATGGAAGGATTTTTTTTTTTAGAAAGACTTATAAAGGAAAAAATAAAGCGAAAAATTGGAAAAAAGAACTAAAAAAAGGAAGGACGAATGAAAGAAAGGAAGGAAAGAAGACATGAAGGAGGAGGAAATGAATGAAAATGAAGATGGAAAAGGGGAAAAATTAAAAGAATGAGCAATGAAAGAATAATAGGATTGTTTGAAGCGAAACAAACAAATGGGAAGGAAGTAAATGAAAAACAAAACAAAAACAAAAACAAAAAAATCATTAAGAAATGAAAGAAAAATCTAAGAAGATGCAAACCTATTTATCTAACTGTCCATTTCAATCAATTCATATCTATCTATATGTTACATAATTATTAGATACCTAATATTTATGTGCAATAGTGTAGAAACAAGATGGCGTTTTAAGTGCAGCTGACGGCCTTGAAGATTGAGTGACAAGCTTGACCTCAGTCCAAACCTTATCTTCCGGGGATAGCCGTGAGAACCAGTAGAGAGGACTGTCTCTTCCGGTTTAGATAGTTAGTAAGTTTCAGTCAGTTAGAAGGTAGCAACGAGCTCGAAGGGGTAAGTCGCGTTATACGCGCGTCCTCTCATCTGCGTAGATTGTCTGGTTGGGGATTTAAAAATAAAGTAAGATCAAAGTAAATCGGAGTCTTGTGTTATTACCTCTAAAAACTAACAATGACACAGGGCTTCTGATAAAGAGAAAATCCCAATAGAAGACCAGACCCGAAGGCCCCATGAAAGTGCAGACCTTAGAAGATTCAAGACCAAGACAAGATGTTATAAGATTCCAAAGACGGCCAGAAGAATAGAGTAAGAAAGAAGTAAGTAAAGAACTAATGAAGAGGGTATACAACATATATATCTATTCATCTATATGTCTTTTCTCTCTCTCTCTCTTCTCTCTCTTTCTCTCTTTATATATATATATATAATATATATATATATATATATATATATATATGTGTGTGTGAATTAAACATTTTTTTAAAAAACAAATGATGTTGATAGTTCGCTGACAGAATCTGTTTCAACCTTTAGCGGTCTTCTTCAAGAGCGAAAATATATATGACGGAAGGACGTTTGTACCCTCGTATCTTTAACGGTTTATTTATTTCCGTTTTTCCATCATATATATTTCGCTCTTGAAGAAGGCCGCTAAAGGTTGAAACAGATTCTGTCAGCGAACTATCAACATCATTTGTTTTTTTCAAAATAATGTTTAATTCACAATGTCGGATTCACTTCCATTTACTTACACACACACACACACACACACACACACACACACACATATATATATATATATATATATATATAGATGGTGTGTCAAAAAAGAATCGAGATTTTTTGAACTTTTTGACACACCTTGTATTCTGAAAAAATAACGTTCCATTCATTAATTTTTTTTAGAATACAAGGTGTATAAAAAATGTACCAATTGTAAGCTGTATTTATCAAGATAAAAATGAAGAACGAATGGAACGTTATTTTTTAAGAATACAAGGTGTGTCAAAAAGTAAAAAAAAAATCCCGATACTTTTTTGACTCACCTTGTAATATATATATATATATATATATATATATTATATATATATATATATAAAGATTTAAAAAAAAATCATTTTTATAGTGAGTTAGAAGCATTAATTAAAATGTAATAATATATTTTTGAAGGCGAAATAATGCAAAATTTATGTTTAAAAACATATTTATTTAACTTTTTTTTCTTTCTTTTTTTTGGTCCCTTAATATTTTCAGGCTATGCCTATCTTCAGAGGGTTGAAAAATTTTTTTCAACCTCTGAAGATAAGCATAGCCTGAAATATTAAGGAAACCCCCCCCAAAAAAAAAAAAAAAAATTAAATAAATATGTTTTTAAACATAAAATTTGCATTATTTCGCCTCAAAAATATAATATATATATATATATATATCTTGGTTTGAAAATCACAATAGCAAGAAAGTCACACTTACTAAGCAATGATGACTTTACGTTTTCGCTACATCAACTTAGATGTATTTGTTCTATAATGATGTTTATTTATTTATAGATATAACAAACTATATATATATATATATATATATATATATATATATATAATATATAATTCAATATGACGATGAGAGTGAGAAAAACTGGCAACATATCGTTATTTTACGTGATAATAGTGATACTTTTGTTTACCAGATTTAATAACCGAAATTGATATATGTGTTCTTTGTTGCTTTTTGATTGGCTCCCTGATTTCCGCCGCACGAGCATTAGTGTGTGTGTGTGTGTGTGTGTGTGTGTGTGTGTGTGTGTGTGTGTGTGTGTGTGTGTATTTGTATTCCTGTGAAGGTTACTAATGGATGTAGCAGCTTGATACTGATATTGTATTATTCGACGTTCTATGAAAAAATTCACCAATGTGTAGCCTCGCCAGTACCAGTGTTCAGGCTCACAAAGGCACTACAGCAAAAGGGATCTTATAATAACTAATTCTGATAAGATTACGGAAATCAATTAAAATAATACTGAGGAGAGTGTTGACGAATTGATGAAACATTTTTAATTTAATCTCATCTTCATCTGAAGATGAGATTTTCTCGAAAATATTTAGGTAAATAAACATCATTTAACACCTATTACATTGCATTGTAAATTGCCTTCAAATTTATATTTTACACATACATATAATACTTCCAAAAATCTATGAAAAAAAAAACACTTATTTCACCATGCCTGAGCGAGGCTTATTTTATAATAATAATAAAAAAAAAAGGATTAAAATAATTTCGAATATTTAGCACGAGCGCATATACAATAGTCCGACATGCCATCACGGAAAATCCCGAATATTTCAAATATCTGGCGTTCCTTCAACTTAATAACAACAGAAGATAACACCGGCTCGGTGCTTAAAAACACGGATGCTTCTGCCTCTGAAGATGAGATTTTCTCGAAAATATTTAGGTAAATAAACATCATTTAACACCTTACATTGCATTGTAAATTGCCTTCAAATTTATAATATATATATATATATATTTATATATATATATATATATATATATATATATAATATAATACTACAACTGCTAGAGAACACCACTCTGTTTTTATAGATAAGATTTTGCCTTTAAGCTTAATTCACTGCCGAAGTCAAATTTTTTACCTCGACCGCCCAACCAACAAGGGTTGGGAGAATATATATATATATATATATATATATATATATATATATATATATATATATATATATAGACAAGGTGTGTCATAAAACTATCGACATTGAAGCTGTATTTACCAAGATAGAATTAAACAATGAATCTACCAGAAATCTTGATACTTTTTTGTATAAATAATATATATGTATATATATATATATATATATATATATATATATATATATATATATATATATCTGTTGTGTGTATGTGTGTGTGTGTGATAGGTATATTTGTAGATTATGCTGTTTTCAGAGCTACAAAGGTGAAAAATTTGAAATACACAGTGTCCAAAAGGCACTTGCATCTTTTTAAAACACATTATGTATATGTGTGCGAGTGTATATATAAATGTCTGTATATATATATATATATATATATATATATATATATATACATAGTTAAAACAATAGAAAATCACGTGGTCTTATTCGTAATGTTGATAATTATATAAGAAAGCTCCGTTCTAGATTGGGATGCGTATAACTATAGTTTTAAGAGTATACACAGGAGTTGAAATAGTATATATACGCATAGTATAAAAGGCAGTTGCATTTTTTAAAACAACCTCTTTATACATGAGTGTGTGTGAATGTGCATACGCATATATATATATACATATATACATATATATATATTATATATATATATATATATATATATAAGAGCTAGTGTTTGATTATGAAATGGACATCAGAAAGTTATTTGCGTTTCCATTTCATCTTGGGTAAGCTAATAAAATCAAACCGAATGTCGAAGATAAACTAAATCACATCCATTGAATACTCCTGCCAAATGTTATATTAGATTTTCGACAGATTTTTCCCTCTTTTTTTTTTGTTTTGTCTCCCTCGATACCATCCAACCCAACATCTTTTCCCAGCACTCCTTACTCTCCTCTTTTCCGTTTTTCCATCTTTAGAGCCTTCTCGCCATTCATCTATTTACTTCATTTCTTCATTAAAATATTTCCCCAAGTTTTTGTTATCTATTGCTATGGGCTTTTTTCAATTTTTCTCTCTTTCTCTTCCGCTGTTTGTATCTCTCTCTCTCTCTCTCTCTGTCTCTCTCTCTCTCTCTCTCTCTGTCTCTCTCTTTCACTTCTCTTTCTTTTCCTTTTCCTTTGTCTCATTGCTCTTTTTTTTATTCTCATCACTTTCTCTCTTTCTGTCTCCGTTTGACTTAGTATCTCTCTCAGTTTCTTTTCATTTATCTGTTTCTCTGGTTTTGCTCCGTTGTTAGTTTTTTTCTCTGTTGTTCTTTTTTTCTTTCTTTTCTTTTCTTTCTTTTCTTTCTTTCTCTTTTTCTCTTTCTTTCTTTCTTTTTCTTTCTTTCTTTCTTTCTTTCTTTTCATTCTTTCTTTCATTCTTTCTTTTTTTCTTTTCTTTTTTCTTTCTTTCTTTCTTTCTTTCTTTCTTTGTCTTTCTTTCTTTTCTTTCTTTCTTTTTTCTTTCATTTCTCTTTTTTGTTCTTTGATTGTTTATTAAATCTGGCTGTCTTACTTCTCTGATATCCCATTCCTTTTTACTGTTTTGCTCCATTGTTCGTTTCTTTTTCTTTGTCGTTCATTCTTTCTTTTTTTCTTTCTTTTTTCTTTCTTTCTTTTTCTTTCTTTCTTTCTTTCTTTCTTTCTTTCTTAGATATCTCAGGGCTTTCTCTTATTCGTTCTTTCTTTGTTATAACAGTTCTGACAGTCTTACTCCTCTGCTCTCACAGTCATTCTTCTTTCTTTCTTTCTTTCTTTCTTTCTTTCCTTTCATTTATTTATTTGATATCTCATCCTTTCTTCCTATTTTTCTTCGATGAATTAATTCTTTCTGTAGTTCTTTTTCTGTCATCTTTATATGTATTTTCTTTCTTTTTTCTATTTTTGTTTGTATATTTGTTTGTTTGTTTCTTTCTTTTCTTTCCTTCTCCGAGCTTCTTTTTCACAGGTGTGGATTGTGTTAAAGACAATCCCCAAAATTTGAGCTTCCAATTCCAAGAAAGGCGGAGATATGTCGATTTCTAGCTCTCTAAATTTGAGAAGGTCGTGAAAAATGGCGACTTTTTGTGGCCTATTTTTGTCTGTAAAATGAGTTCTTGAGTTTCGCTACTCCTAAAATCAAACTATCTTTTTGGTACAAATAATGTTCAATATATGTGAAATAATGATAGAACATTTTCTTTTCGTAGATCCAGTGCCACATCGGGATTATGATCATGCTATGAAAAAGTTCAATAACTTAAAATTGGTTGACTTTAAGATTGTTTGATAGCATTTTTGGATTCCTTGGGCAAAAATGCTTTTATAAACCAATTCAGGAGAAACTAAAACACTAAGACAGACTTAGTCAGACCTTACTCACCTATTTGCAGCTAGACAGAAAGAATATAGCGATAGCCCTTCCAGAGAGACAGCCACAAGGAACCACAGAAAACCTACACGCGGAGGTGTAACAAAAAATCTTAACAACTGTTAGTCTTGCCTTTTCCCTCACTCTCTAATCTCGATTTGAACTTTCCAATAAAGTGTCTCTCTCATCTGACCGCCATGTCGTCTGGGGCGTTAGAATGCACCGACTGCACCTCTGCAGAGGGGTAAGACTCCCCCAATGGGGCCGCCTGTTAGCCGTGGGTGGCGACTCGTGATGCTTAAGGATGGAGCCCAGGTGGATGAGCAGTTCATGACTTGCAATACTCCACTTTGGCCCTATCTTGGTCTAGACGGTCGGTCGGAGTGGCCCCCACTGATCAATCGGCCTGTCGCGTCAAGCCCTAGCACCTATATGATTTTGCCAACCCTATTGTCCTTATGGCAAGCCCCAACCCCTTTTTATCATATGGGTGCTAGAAGGTGGTGGATGCGGGTCTACATGTCCTGGGAATGACGTTAAACTCTATCTAATGGTGAGGTTCCAGTTTTGGAGGTTTGGGGAATGTGGAGCACCCCATTCATCACCATTTCTCCCTGGTCCACTCTGACCCGGAGTGGTAGTACCTGTTAGGGTCCCATCTATGGGTTAAATAGAAAAATGTATTTATAAAAAAATTGTATTATCCATTAAGAATTGATTTATTTCGAAACTTTATCGGCATTAAATGACCCACTGAGGTTGATATGCCGTAAAACCAAACAAAACAAACAAACAATCTCTCATCTGAGTCTCTCCTTTACACATCTCCCAGAAAGCAAACCAGTCTCTATTTTTCCGTTTTTCTCTTCCATAAATTCATAGTAACCATTTTTCTTCCCGTCTTTAATTCTTTCTCACCCGTTATCTTTCCTCCATCTGAGCCGGATTTCGATTTCATGAGGGTAAAATTATTAATCAAATCGGGGGGGGGGGTCGGTGTGGACAGTTATTCTCATAAATTCTATATTCTTGTTATCACAGTAACAGCATCATAAACCTATTCGAAATGCTTCGAAATATAATACAATCTATTCAACTTGTGAGTCTAGGTTCGTAGTCGTATGTTTGCGTTCGTAGATGTGGAATGTGTGTGTCTAAAAGTCTTCTAGTAAAATAATCTAGCAAATAATTCAAGTCGTTTATTTCTACTAGCAAATATATGCACCCTCCGGGTGCAAGTATTAAGTTTTAATGTAATAAAATATTGTATTAAATTAGAAAGGCTAATGAAACTAAATAAGAATACAGATAAAAAGATTTGAAACAGGGGGTATAATAAAAGATTTGAAACAGAGGGAGTATAAAAAAAATAGAACAACTGAAACTTACTCTTCCATCACTCTCGTCTTTCATTGTTATTTTTTTCTAATTTAAGTATTTAGTTATAAGAGGAAGTAAAGAATAAAATTACAGTTTTTTTTCTTGTTAATGGATTTCATTTAAGATTTATGAAGAGACTTTTTCTTATATTCATTAAAATAAAACCAAACAGTTAGAATCAATAATACTAGCACATATTTATTAAATTCGGTTTTTAATATTAATAGTGCAAATTAGCCTTCCCGTTCACACTGTGTAAACCGCTATGTGTATATAAAAATATAATTGCATGTTGTCAGTATGTAGACATAGTTAACAGTATTAATAATGTAAAGACAATTTTATGATAATTGAGGTTAATAAATATAAAATCATGGAGAATGTGATGTCAATAACTAAGAGAATGTGACTTGAGTAGGAATATATTCGGTTACAGACAGCAAAACACACAATCTCCATATAATAAGATGTATCTATCCAATGATATTCTCTCTATCCATCAGTCTTTTTCTCTCCCCCCCCTCTCTCTCTCTCTCTCTATATATATATATATATATATATATATATATATATATATATATAATCTTATTATAATGGAGATTGTGTGTTTTTCTGTCTGTAACACGAAACTATATTATTAATCGAGTCACAATTCCCTGAGTTATTTACATCACGTTCTCCATGATTTTATTTTTATTCAAACCTCAGTTATTAATAAAATTGTTTTACATTATTAATACTGTTGACCATATCCACATATCATTAACATGCAACTGTATTCATATATACAAAATATAGTCGTTTGCAGTGTGCATGGAAGGCTAATTTGAATATTGATATTAAAAATTTGATTTTAAAAATATTATTGATTTCTAAATGTTTGGTTTTAATCTAATGAATAGAGCAAAAATCTCTCCAATAAATCTTTAAAAGAAATCATTAACAATATTAACAGTAATTCTATTCTTACTTCCTAATTTAACTAGATAGTTAAATTATAAAAATTTAGCAATGAAGACAGGAGGGAGAAAAAAGCAAGTTTTAGTTGTCCCCCTCTCTTTCAAATCTTTTTATCGGCATCTTATTTAGTTCCATTACCCTTTCTAAGTTAATATAATATTTTATTATATTAAAACTTAAATACTTGCACTCGGAGGGTGCATACATTTGCTAGTATATATAATATATAATGAATAGTGAATGAAAAAATGAGAAAAGTATTGGCATGAAAAGGTGCTTAATGCTAATAAAGCAGAGCAGATTTATGATCAATGGTAATATTATGGGTTTACACTCATAACTTGAAGTTTCATGGTAATCCAATCATCAGATGAGTTCAATGGTTGAGATCTTAAAAACCAGTCGTGAAATGGTTGAGATTTTAAAAACCAGTAATTTTTTAGCGTTATATAAACTCATCTGATGATTGGATTACCATGAAACTTCAAGTTATGAGTGTAAACCCATAATATTACCATTGATTATATATATATATATATATATATAATATATATATAAATATATATATAGAAAGAGAGAGAGAGAGGAGAGAGAGAGAGAGAGAGAGAGAGAGAGAAGAGAGAGAGAGAGAGAGAGAACAGGCGCATCCGACATTATACATTACACACGCAAACACCGTAAAAACAAACAATGACACGCGAATACAGTTAATCAGACGCACACATTTGACCATTATGTATTATCAAAACATTTTTCGTTGCCTGATGATTGCTCAGGCTTAAAAAATTAAACGCCCACACACAGCAATAAACAATGGTAGCAAACTTTTCCCACGTAAATAAATATAAAAATATAAATTAAATATTTATTAATATTCAATATATATAGTGTGTTGTGTGTGTTGTTTGTGTGCCTGTGTGTAGTGCGCGCGCGTGTGTGTATGTGCGCGCGTGTGTGTATGTGCGCGCGTGTGTGTAGTGTAGTGTGTGTGTGTAAATATAATTTTCATTTAACAAATGGACATGCTAGTTCCTTTTTCATCAATTCTGTTTAAAGCATATGAAAGAATAATCAAAAAAAAAAAGCCTCTAAGTACGTATTGAAACCTTTTCAACATTTGATTTACGTACTTACGTAAAGACATATTGCGACTCAATCGATTATTCTCCTTTTTTTTCTCCGTAGACCTATTCTCTTTTTATTGTATATTTACAAGTAAACAGTGATCAACGCATTAATATAATATATAAATAATATATATATATATATATATATATATATATATATATAGTATACATGTAGAATTAAACAAAAGATACATCTCCTGTTGAACAATTTCATTTTGATCTTTTCGAGTTTTCAGGTCATCTTTTTAATATTTGGTGGAATTCGTGGATTAGTCCCACCAAAGTTCAGGCCCCGAGTACTTTCGGCACTTCGAAGTGCCATCCAAGGGTGATGTGTTCCAGTTTTTTTTTTTAATTATATAATGTGGGGCTGGTCAGAGAAGAATTGTGAGAAGGTGTTATAGGCATTTTAAAATGTGTGTACTGCATTGGCAATTAATTTTGTTTAAGGATGGTTTGTATTGTTTTATATATAGAGCTTCTAGTGCCTAGCACGTAGTCGTTTTAATATTTAATCGAAACCAGCTAAATAGCATTCTTCCTAAATTTTTACTAAACAATTATTTATGGTTTAACCCCTTTGATTCCGATGAATATAAAAATTAATAATTAAAATAATTGAAAAAAATCTATTTAAAAAAAAAAGATAATTCACCCCCCCCCCCCCCCCCCCCCCCCCCCCTATTTTAATTTTTTTACAACCAAGAAAACAATTTTAAGACACCATTGCTGTAGGAATCTTATTCACATTTTTTTTTTTAAATTAAAACAAATTATTTATGTTTCCCCTCCCTCGATAAAGTTGAGTAGATTTAGCTTGTAAATTGAAAGTTAGGTAAAAACCAACATTCCGAAATTCAAATATCAAAACAACTTTAACTGATTCAGGAAGAAAGCAAATTAAACTAAAAAAAAAAAACGATGGAGAATGAATAAAACAAACAAACAAAAACATTAGTCTACTCTTTAAGAGAAAAAATTGGAAGTGTGGGATTAGATAGGCCTTCTCTCTGGCTGTTGGTACTGGCTACTGAAAAGCACCCCCTTCTCTCTCTGTCTCTCCACACACTCCTAGATAAAACTTAATATATTAGAGAGCAGAAACTGAAGGGAGCGCCGTTGGGCCAGTTTTTGACTTAATTGCAAATTACGACTAATTAGAACCAAATAAAAGGGATTTGTTTTCGCACATAATTCAATTCTAAATCTAGGAATACTTTGTGATGTGTTGTGTTGTCATTCAACTTAAATAGGAAAAACCTTAGGAACCAAAATGATTCTCTCAGCTTTAGTATAATATAGCATTATATTAAAGAAAAGGAAGTGAATCCGACCTATTAGTATATTAGGAAAAATTGAAAAAACACAGGTTTAAATAAGTTAAGTGGTAAGTTTATGGACGACGCTGCAGTGTTTTCGAACTCAATTAATGAGATCATCTTCAAGGCATGTTGTATATGGGAAGTGGTAAACATTTTTTATCACAGAATATCGAGAAAAGCAAATTGATAGTCCTGTTTATCAGTTTCGACAAAATTTGAAGTCTGAAGAAAGGACGCTTGAAAAAAGTGACGGTTGAAATATGACGTCAAATATTCTCTTTTACGCGTGTAGTATATATATATATTTACAAAACCCTTACGCACAAAGCAGGCATGTGACACAAAATCAATTTGCTAAGCAGAGTTTAACAGATTCTCTTCTCTTCTCCTATACTTTGGTGCCTAACCAAGGCTTAAAAGGAAACACTTTCTATATCTACTCACAACTGGAGAGTACGACTGTAACATTACACTACCTACATCCAATATATATAAATATATAATATATATATATATATATATATATATAATAATATCATACTAATAATATTATTTTGAGGAGAAATAAAAGGGGTCTACCACGTTCAATCAAATATTCTGGCAGGACCCTACCCACGTTAAAACAAGTCGATGTAATTCATTAGTTAAATTAAATATATTTTCGGATAATAAACGCGTGATATAATATATAATAATATTAACCAACACAGACAATCCATTCAATAATATTGTTCTTATTGGAGGACTTTCGTCTCTCTCTCTCTCTCTCTCTCTCTCTCTATATATAATAATATATATATATATATATATATATATATATACAGACACGAAAGTTGGTTATTCACCTTCTTTTATATTAATTCATATTTTCATTAACTCACACACACACACACACAGCACACACACACACACACACACACACAAACTTATATATTAATAAATACATAATATATATATACTAGCAAAGCTACCCGCTCCATGACCGACTGAATTTTTTAGGAACACCAGTTGAGAAAGGGAAAAACAGGGGGTAAGCAGAGAATAAAGGAAGATATTTATAAAATTCAAAAGAATCTCCGAGAATTCGTTATATTACAATGTTTGTTTTTTTAGGAAATGCTTTTTTGTTAACATCTAAAATAATTCTTAAAAAGTAATCCTAAAACTTGAAGTGAAGAGTTATAAATTAGTTGATTTTTGGTTTGATTAATAAAATTATATCACTAATTAGTAAAAATCAAAAAACAAATTTGCGTGTTCTAGTGAAACAACATTAATTTCTCGAGATTCAAAGTCAGAATGGCCAACTCTTTCGGAGTTATCTCTCTCCCTGTGGTG
>CM042149.1:118106943-118111943 GCA_023376005.1 Doryteuthis pealeii
ACGGTGTTTGCCGTGTGATATGTATAATGTCGGGATGCGTCCTGTTCTCTGCTATCTCTTCCCTCTCTTCTTTCTCTGTCTCTCTCTCTATAATATATATTATAGATATATATACTATATATATATATATATATATATATCAATGTAATATTATGGGTTTACTACTCATAGACTTGAAAGTTTCATGGTAATCATCATCAGATGAGTTTATAATTTAACGTACAAAATTACTGGTTTTTAAAAATCTCAAAACCATTTTCACGATGAATGTTTTTAAAGATCTCAACCATTGAATCATCTGATGATTGGATTACCATGAAACTCAGTTATGAGTGTAAAACCCAGTAATATTACCATTGATCATAAATTTGCTCTGCTTTATGTAAGACATTAAGCAACGTTTCATGCCTACTTTTCTCATTTTTTTCATTCTCCTATTCATTATATATTATATAATACTAACGCAAATGATGCACCCTCCGAGTGCAGTATTTAAGTTTTTAAAATAATAGAATTGCATTATATTTAACTTAAGAAGGGTAATGGAACTAAATAAGATGCGATAAAAGATTTGAAAGAGAGGGGGAACACTTAATGTGCTTTCTTCCCTCCGTCTTTCATTGCTAAATTTTTCCATACATTTAACTATTTAGTTAAAATTGGAAGTAAGAATAGAATTAACTGTTAATGATTGTTAATGATTTTCTCTTTAGATTTATTGGAGAGAGTTTTTGCTCATATTCATAGTAAGTACACCAAACATTTAGAAATCAATAATATTTATTAAAAATCATATTTTTTATCATAAATTCAAATTAGCCTTCCCTGCACAGCTGCAAATCGCACTATATTTGGTATATATAAATACAGTTGCATGGTTAATAATATGTGGATATGGTCAACAGTATTAATAATTGTAAAACAATTTTATTAATAACAGAAGGTTTGAAATAAAAATAAAATCATCGGAGAATGTGATGTAAGATAACTCAGGGAAATTGTGAAACTCGATTAGTAATATAGTTTTCAGTGTTAGCAGACAGAAAACAACAACAGAATCTCCATTATAATAACGATATATATATTATATATATATATATATATATATATATAGAGAGAAGGAGAGAGACAGACAGACAGACAAGACAAGACTGAGAGAGAACCGAAGAAAAGAGAAGATGAGAGGGGGAGAAAAAGACTGATGGATAGAGAGAATATAATTGGATAGATCATAGAAATAGACGACTTGATTATTTGCTAAGATTATTTTTACTAGAAGACTTTTCGACCACACCATATTCCCTCCCTACGACGCAACCTACGACTACGGCAACGCAAACAATCGACTAACGACCGCAAACATAACGACTACGAAACTAGACTCACAAGTTTGAATAGTTGTTATTATATTGTCGAAGCATTTCGAATAGGTTTTGAGTGCTGTTACTGTGAATAACAAGAATACGATTTTAATGAGAAATAGACTGTCACACCGATCCCCCCCCCGAATTTGATTAAATAATTTTACCCTGCCATTGAATTCGATGCCGGCTCAGATGGAAGGAAAGATAACGGGGTGAGAAGAATAAGACAGATGGTTCATGCTTTATGCGCAAGAAGAAAAACGAAATAGAGGACTGGTTTTGCCTTTCTGGAGATGTGTTAAAGGAGAGACTCAGAATGAGAGATGGTGTTTGTTGGTTTGTTTTGTTTAAACGGCATAATCAAACCTCAGTGGGTCATTTAATGCCGATAAAAGTTTTTGACATAAATCAATTCTTAATGGATAACTACAAATTTTTTTAATAAATAACATTTTTCTATTTAACCATAGATGGAACTACAGGTACTATCAACTCGGGTCAGAGTGGACCAGGGAGAATGTGATGAGGGTGCTGCCACATTCCCCCAACCTCAAACGTGGAACTCACGCATTTAAGATAGAGTTTTAACGTCATGCAGGACATGTAGACCCGCCGCACCGCTTTCTAACAACCATATGTGATGAAAAAAGGGGTTGGGCAATGCCATATAGGACAATGGGTTGGCAAAATCAATAGGTGCTAGGCTTGACGTGACCAGCCGATTGATCGGAGGGGCCTCTCCGACCGAACGCGTCTAGCCCAAGATAGGGCCAAAGTGGGTATTGGAGGTCGATGGAACTGCTGCATGCCCACCTGGCTCTATCCTTAGGGTCATCACGAGTCGCCACCCATGTCGCCAGGCGAACAGGCGGCCCCTAAAGTTTGGGGGAGTCGTTGACCCTTACTGCAGAGGTGCAGTTGCCGGTGCATTCTAACGCGCCGCAGTCGACGGGGCGGTCAGATGAAGAGAGACACTTATTGAAAGTTAAATCGACGATTAGAGAGTGAGGGAAAGACAAGACTAACAGTTGTTAAGATTCTTGTTACACCTCCGGCGTGTAGGTGTTTCTGTGGTCCTTGTGGCTGGCTATCTGACCGCCTCCGTCGACTGGGTCGTTAGAATGCACGGACTGCACCCTCTGCCAGAGGGGTAAGATCCCCAATGGGGCCGCCTGTCTGCCGTGGGTGCGACTCGTTGATCGCTTGAAGGATAAGAGCCCAGCTGGATTGAGCAGTTCTATGACTTGACATCACTCCACTTTGGCCTATCTTGCGCTAGACGGTCGGCTCGTGAGAGCGCCCCTCCCGATCAACTCGGACTGGTCACGTCAAAGCTCAAGCACCTATATGATTTGCAACCCTATTGTCCTTATGGCATGCCCCAACCCCTTTTTATCATATGGTTGTTAGAAGCGGTGGCGGCGGGTCCTACATGTCCTGGAATGACGTAAACTCTATCTATATGGTGAGGTTCCAGTTTTGGAGGGTTTGGGGAATGTGGAGCCACCCTTCATACACCATCTTTTCCCTGGTCTCACTCCTGACGCGCACCGGAAGTTGTAGTACTGTTAGGGTCCCATCTATGGGTAATATAGACAAAATGTAATTTATACAAATTGTTTATCCAATTAAGAATTGATTTTTCAAAACTTTATCGGCATAAATGACCCACTGAGTTGTATGCCGTTATCAAAAACAACAAGCCATCTGCGTCAGTCTGAGTTCTCCGTTCACATTCCAATGAACAGAAGCCAGTCTCTATTTTTCCGTGTTTTTTCTTCATAATTCATTAGTATCCATTTTGCTTCCTGTATATATATCTTTTCTACCCGTTATCTTTCCTTCCTAATCTGAGCCGGATATTTGCGTTTCCCATGAGGGGTAAAATATTATAGTTTCAAATCGGTGGGGGGATACGGTCGTGGACAGTTATTCTCATAACTTCTGTATTTCTGTGTTATCACAGTAACAGCATCATAAACCTATTTCGGAAATGTTCGAAATTATGAATACGAATCTATTCAATCTGTGTAGTCTAGTGTTCGGTGAGTCGTATGTTTGACGTTCGTAGTCGTATGTTTGGCGTTCGTAGGTCCGTATGTGTTTAGCGTTCGTAGGGAAATATGTGTGTCTAGAATGTCTTCTAGATATAATCTAGCAAATAATGTCAAGTCGGTGCTTATTTCATGTATCTATCCAATATATTTCTGCATCGAATCCATCAGTCTTTTCTCTCCCCTCTTCTCTCTCTCGTTTCTCAGGTCGTCTCTCTGTCTCCTGTCTGTCTGTCTGTCTGTCTCTCTCTCTCTCTCTATATATATATTATCTAGTATAGTATGATATATATATATATATATATCTTATTATGATGAGATTCTGTGTTTTTCCTGTCGTAACACGAAACTATATTACTAATCGAGTCACAATTCCCTGAGTTATTTACATCACATTCTCCAATGATTTTATTGTTTATTCAAACCTCAGTTATGTAATAAATTGTTTACATTATATAATACTGTTGACGCATATCCACTATATTATTAACAGTGCAACTGATATTATATGATACAAAATATAGTGTGTTTGCAGTGTGCAGGTAACAAGCGAAGGCTAATTTGAAGTTTGATATTAAAAATTTGGATTTTAATAATATATGCTAAAATGGTTTGGCTTTTATCTTAAATGAATATGAGGCAAAAATCTCTCCAATAAATCTTAAAGAAATCCATTACATATTAACAGTAATTCTATTCTTTACTTCCTATTTAACTAAATAGTTTAAATTATGAAATTAGCAATGAAAGACGGGAGGGAAGAAAAAAGCAAGTTTTAGTTGTTCCCCTCTCTCTTTCAAATCTTTTTATCGCATCTTATTTAGTTCCTTACCCTTTCTAAGTTAATATAATATGTCTATTATTTTTAAAACTTAAATACTTGCACTCGGAGGGTGCATACATTTGCTAGATATATAAATATATAATGAATAGAGAATGAAAAAATGAGAAAGTATTGGCATGAAAAGGTGCTTAATGCTAATAAAGCAGAAGCAAATTTATGATCAATGCGTTAATATTATGGTTTACACTCATAACTTGAAGTTTCATGGTAATCCATCATCAGATGACGTTCAATGGTTGAGATCTTAAAAACCAGTCGTGAAATGGTTGAGATTTTAAACCAGTATAATTTTTTAGCGTGAATAATAACTCATCTGATGATTGGATTACCCATGAAAACTTCAAGTTGATGAGGTAAACCCATAATATTACCATTGATTTATATGATATAATCAATAATATAGTAGTATATATATAATATATATATATATAGAGAAGAGAGAGAGAGAGAGAGAGAGAGAGGGAGAGAGAGAGAGAGAACAGGCGCATCCGACATTATACATATCACACGCAAACACGTAAACAAACAAGTGACACGCGAATACAGTTAATCAGACGCACACATTTGACCATATTATTATTCAAAACATTTTCGTTGCCTGATGATTGCTCAGCTTAAAAAATTAAGCACACAACAGCAATAAAATGGTAGCAAACTTGTTCCCACGTAAATAAATATAAAAATATAAATTAAATATTTATTTAGTATTCATATATATATATGATATATGTGTTGTGT
>CM042149.1:118114443-118116943 GCA_023376005.1 Doryteuthis pealeii
CGACGGTCCATTTGCAATCATTGACGAAGACCTGCAAGACTGAGGAGGCACCAAAGAACAACCAAAGGATTCTTCACTAAGGATCGCCTCTGCTTAAGACAAATAATATCCGGTAGATAGCCTCTTGCCTGAAGCCTAATGGATGGCCACAAAATCATAACACTTTTAAATGCTGTTGTGAATAATTAAAAACGTTGAATGTTTCGTTTCTCTTCTCAACTGACAGACAAAAGCCGAAATCAACTGACGATATTTGAATTGTCAAGAAGATTATTGTAGGTAGATATTTCAGTTTTATTTAATCCCACTAGAATCAGCTACCGGCGTCGCCAGGTAGAGGTGATTTTAAAAAGTTAGTGCCGCAGATCCATTTATACTGAATCGTGAGTTGAATTCTCTTGTGATGCCCCATTTAAATCCATATGTAAAAGAAAAAGAAATAAAAAAAAGATGTTGCATTTGATCCAGCTACCATGAAAGAGAAATTAATGTTTAGCTTAGTCGGTAGAGCTTTTCGGCTTAGAAACCACAAGGTTCGTAGTTCGATACGGTCCTCGCCAACTCAGCGTATGAGTTAGCACAGGGATCTGTGCCGGTAAAGTAAGGAGCTGATGGTGATGTGGCGCTCCACCTCAGATGCTAAAAAACAATCTCCTTCGTCTAGCGCTATTGAAAAAGGCGGATAGACTCCCTCGCTGTATGGCTTGATACCGACTTAGCCGCCCCGTCGACATATCTAAAATATTAATGGAGAAAAAATCCAGACAGTTATTCTTTAAATTTTATTTTTTAATTATTCTTCCCGAATATAAATCAAATCTCAATTATTTTTGCTCAGAAACCAAGCCTGGTGATATTTAATGTTGATATATATTTACTTTGTCGTCAATTCTTTTATTTCGAAGTTTCCTCCGGCATACATATACACACAACTATATGTATAATAGCTACTAGCAAGAATATGCATTCCCAGGGCGTAAATATTCTAAGTTTTAATGTAATGTAATATATTAAATTCGAATGACTAACGGAATTAAATAAGAACACATATAAAAAGATTACACTCATTCTAATTATATTTTAACTGATTTAAGTCTTTTATATGGATTCCTATTTAATTTTGTTAGTCATTCGAATTAATATATCACATTACATTAAAACTTAATAGTTACGGCAGTCCATGTTCATCCAACACTCTACTTACACCTTACGTAGGCTAGAGGGCGGTTGGAGAGGCCGATCAATCGGCTGGTCATATTAAGCCCTAGCACCTATATGATTGCCTCAAACCTATTGCCTTTATGGCAACTGCCAACCCTTTTATCATATACGTGCTAGAATGTGGTGGGGCTGAGGGTCTTCATGTTCTGTGAATGACGTTATACTCTATCTGATGGTGAGGTTCCAGTTTTGGAGGTTTGGGAAAGTGGAGCATCCCTTCATCACCATTACTCCTGGTCCACTCGAGTCCGGAGTGGTGGTACCTGTTAGGTCCCATCTATGGTTAATAGAAAATTTGTTTAGAAAAAAATGAATTTTTCTTCAAAGTTCTCCACGAATCTTTCAAAACGTTGCGCATTAAATGACCCAATGAAGTGATATGCTGTAAAACAAACAAAACAAAACAAAACAAACAAACAAATAGTTACGCCGAGGGCGCATATCTTGCTGTATAGATAAGGGAGCGAATTAATCTCCTAAAACAGTAGAGTACGCCATCTGTTGGCAAATTGCAGAAATACTTTTAAGAAATTTGAAAAAACAAGTGTTCCAAAAATGAGGTGAATTTATTTACAACGCTTAACGTTTCGGTTCTTTAAACCTTCATCAGGATGTATAAGGGTGAAGAAATTGATGGATATTTTTATAGATGACAGGAGATAAAAAATCTTCTAAATTTTGTTGTTGTGTAACTGTTTTGTTCAGCGTTATATTTTTGTAGACCGAGTCGCGATCCGCACACGCAAGATGTCATGACGCGTGACGTAACCCGAAGAAATAGTTACACAACAAAAAACTTAATTAAAGATTTTTTATCTCCTGTCATCTATAAAAAAACCATCAATTTCTTCACCCTTATTACATCCTGATGAAGTTTAAAGAAACCGACGTTTAAGCATCGTATAAATAATTCACCTCATTTTTGGAACACTTCAAATTTCTTAATATTGTCGGATTTTATTTCCATATTTACTCCCGAAATACTTATACAATTTCTGCTTTGACAGAATTGTCTAGTTATTTGATTCTTCGTTTTAAAAAATGCAGTCGACGCGGAAAATTGTAGCATGTTCTCTTTAATTTTATCTTTTACTTTTGATTTTCGTTATCAAAGAATAAAAACTATAACCAGATCTCTCTGTGATGTTTTATTCAAAGTTATCGACTCTAATACTAAAATAACAGTCTTCCTTTTTTTCTCTGCTCGAATGGTTTGCTGTTTGATTATACGGTCATGTTAACCCTTGTTGGGTTATTTTATGCTGAATACATATTGTTT
>CM042149.1:118121943-118144443 GCA_023376005.1 Doryteuthis pealeii
CCGCCCCGTCGACATATCTAAAATATTAAATGGAGAAAAAAATCCAGACAGTTATTCTTTAAATTTTATTTTTTAATTATCTTCCCGAATATAAATCAAATATCTATTATTTTTGCTCAAAACCAAGCCCTGGAGATATTTAATGTTTATATATATTTACTTTGTCGTTAATCATTTTATTTTCGAAGTTTCCTCCGGACATACATATACACAGAACTGTCCTTTATATATGTAAAGATAGCTACTAGCAAGAATATGCATTCCCAGGGCGTAAATATCTAAGTTTTAATGTAATGTAATATATTAAATTCGAATGACTAACGGAATTAAATAAGAACACATATAAAAAGATTACACTCATTCTAATTATATTTTAACTGGTTTAAGTCTTTTTATATGAGTTCCTATTTAATTTTGTTAGTCATTCGAAATTAATATATCACATTACATTAAAACTTAAATAGTTACGCAGTCCATGTCATCCAACACTCTACTTACACCCTTACGTAGGCTAGAGGGGCGGTTGGAGAGGCCCGATCAATCGGCTGGTCACATTAAGCCCTAGCACCTATATGATTGCCTCAAACCTATTGCCTTTATGGCAACTGCCAACCCTTTTTATCATATACGTGCTAGAAGGTGGTGGCTGAGGGTCTTCATGTTCTGTGAATGACGTTATACTCTATCTGATGGTGAGGTTCCAGTTTTGGAGGTTTGGGGAAAGTGGAGCATCCTTTCATCACCATTACTCCCTGGTCCACTCGGGTCCGGAGTGGTAGTACCTGTTAGGTCCCATCTATGGGTTAAATAGAAAATTTGTTTACAAAAAAATGAATTTTCTTCCAAACTGTCTCCACGAATCTTTCAAAACGTTGCCGGCATTAAATGACCCAATGAAGTTGATATGCCGTAAAACAAAAAAAAACAAAAAAACAAACAAACAAATAGTTACGCCCGAGGGCGCATATTCTTGCTAGTATAGATAAGGGAGCGAATTAATCTCCTAAAACAGTAGAGTAGCGCCATCTGTTGGCAAATTGCAGAAATACTTATTAAGAAATTTGAAAAAACAAGTGTTCCAAAAATGAGGTGAATTTATTTATCAACGCTTAAGCGTTTCGATTTCTTTAAACCTTCATCAGGATGTAATAAGGGGTGAAGAAATAGATGGATATTTTATAGATGACAGGAGATAAAAAATCTTTCTAAATTTTGTTGTTGTGTAATTGTATTTGTTCAGCGTTATATTTTTGTAAGACGAGTCGCGAACCGCACACGCAAAGATGTCATGACGCGTGACGTAACCCGAAGAAATAGTTACACAACAAAAAACTTAATAAAGATTTTTTATCTCCTGTCATCTATAAAAAATCCATCAATTTCTTCACCCCTTATTACATCCTGATGAAGGTTTAAAGAAACCGAAACGTTTAAGCATCGATAAATAAATTCACCTCATTTTTGGAACACTTCAAATTTCTTAATATTGTCGGATTTATTTCCATATTTACTCCCAGAAATACTTATACAATTTCTGCTTGACAGATTGTTCTAGTTATTTGATTCTTCGTTTTAAAAAGATGCAGTCGACCGGAAATTGGTAGCATGTTCTCTTTAATTTTAATCTTTTACTTTTGATTTTCGTTATCAAAGAATAAAAAAACTATTAACCCAGATCTCTCTGTGATGTTTTATTCAAAGTTATCGACTCTAATACTAAAAATAACTGTCTTCCTTTTTTTTCTCTGGCTCGGAATGGTTTGCTGTTTGGATTATACGGCATGTTAACCCTTGTTGGGTTATTTTATTCTGAATACATATTGTTTATTCATTCTTGATAGGTATTAAATAAAAAAAGAACTCAACTTAAATAAAAACATTTTTGAACTACATTTTGAATCACCCTCTGCCATTAATATAAAATGTAATTATACAAAAAAACATAACTGTAAAGTAAAACTTTAGTATCGACTTTTACCTCAAACTCTAACAGTTTTGGCATTAATAACTGTTGTACCGGCCGTTCCTACAGTGGAGAACATGCACGGTTCTCACTATAAATAGTGAGACACCGAGTGGAAAGGGAGCACTGTTCCCGTTAACGACAAGCTAGTCGTACATGTACCATTAATTGTAAATACATTGTCTTATTTACCCATCTCGACTTGACTTCTTTTTACTGTTGGACTAACATCACAACAATAACCCACAAGGGTTTATATGCCATAAAATAAACCAAACCAAACCAAACCAAACCGAATTATTCCCGTATGCGTTAAGTTTAGTTTCATTTTTAAAGCTGTTTGTGATGTAATGTCTATCGTCGTTGGAAAATTTTCTAGCAAACTATCGCCACGAATTTTTCAAAGCTTTGCCGGGATTAAATGACCCACTGAGGTTGATATGCCATAAAACAAACCAAGCCAAACCAAACCGAATTATTCACGTATGAGTTAAGTTTAGTTTATTATTGAAGGTGTTTGTGATGTAATGTCTACCGTCGTTGGAAAATTTTAGCAAACTATCGCCACGAATTTTTTAAAAACTTTGCCGGAATTAAATGACCCACTGAGGTTGATATGCCATAAAATAAACCAAACCAAACCAAATTATTCCCGTTATGAGTCAAGTTTAGTTTCATTTTTAAAGCTGTTTGTAATGTAATATTTTATCGTCGTTAGAAATTTTTCTAGCAAACTATCGCCACGAATTTTTAAAACTTTGCCGGTATTAAATGACCCACTCAAGTTGATATGTCATAAAACAAAATAAAACAAACAAATAAACATATAGTTACGCCCGAGGGCGCATATTAGCTAGAATAGATAATGGAGCGAATTAATCTGTTAAGACAGTAGAGTAGCGCCATCTGTTGGCAAATTGCAGAAATACTTATCAAATTTTGTTGACAGATTGTTCTAGTTATTCAATTCTTCGTTTAGAAAATGCAGTCAACCGAGTTCAAGTACTTTACGAGGCTGTGTGAATTTCCATAGCGTTAATACCCATAGGAAAGATATGAATCCAATTATTCTCCATCCAGCTATGGGTAAATAATCACATTCTTCTTATACTCATCTTGGTAATGTTCACCTTTAGTTGTCAAAATTCCTAGCATAACATTGTGCGTGCGCATTATCTGAAATGAACTTAATTGTTATTGAGAACACATTTTATGATATTTTTGTGTTAAAGCATGCAGTTGTACTATTTTCGAAAAAGTTTCTAAGATTTGTGTATTTCGTACGGAGACTTTCAAAATAGCTACCGGCTTGGTTCAAAGTGAAAGTCAAGGGAGGTTACTCTAATTGCCGTATTTACTAGGAATTTTGACAACTAAAGGTGAAAATTACCCTCATTTTCTTATCTCTGTTTCTTTTATTTTAAATGCTGGCCGGATTGGGTTGAGCTTTCATCTGGGTCTTTAGTCTTCTTGGGTTGGTTGGAGTATCCCATGGGTTTTACATCTTCACGGAATCCTCTATTAGATTTTAGTAATGAACTTGAAGGCATAGTTCAATTTCAACGTTTTTATCCCACACCTCAAACCATAAACATCATGCATGGATAAAAGCCATTATTCATATCTGACACATGAGACACCTGAGACTAATCTCATTCTGATTCTAATTAAGCTTGATTCTCGGACTTGGTAGAAACATGACCAAACCAAACATTGAGAGATCTGCTCCCAGGTCAATCAATTATCATAACCTGTCTATCACACTTTCATGAACCCCATGCTTGAGTCCTTACTTTGAAACCGCTTTTTTTTATTTCTACACTTCCTTGCACACTGGATTGGGTACCTATCCATTATTTAAAAGTGGGTAGTCTGGACTCTTTGATCTAATTATGGCATTCGGCCAAGGAGAAGGATAACTCCGAATTCAATCCTGTTAAACTCATCCTTGTAGAAGAACAGTAGCGGTACTATTTAACCCATAGCTGAGGTGAGGGGATTCAAGCCTTTCCTAATAGTATTTCTCTGAAAACACGCACACACACACACAGAGAGAGAGAGAGAGAGAGAGAGAGAGAGAGAGAGAGAGAGAGAGAGAGAGAGAGAGAGAGAGATTCTTAGCTTTTGAGATTCGATTGGCGTATAGCTTCTTCAGTCCTGTTTTTTTAGTGTACGTTAAACTGATGACGTGTCGCACACTACAAACGAGTTGATTTATACGCCCCACTTATTGAAATGGTTGGTGATCTTTACCAGCAGAAAACTACCTGTAAGTTCGACCCTCACGAGGGAACCTATACTTCCGGTCTTATGCAATACTTTGGCAATTTTTTATACTCAAAGTCACCCGAAGAGAGAGAGAGAGAGAGAGAGAGAGAGAGAGAGAGAGAGAGAGAGAGAGTCACACACACACACACACACACACACACACACTATATATATATATATATATATATATATATATATATATATATATATATATATATATTACGTTTATTTCGGACAAATACATTTAGGAAAAGGTACGAAGGAATTTATCTCCAGCTATGGGTTAAATAGTACCACTACTGTTCTTCTACAAGGATGAGTTTGGCATTAAATAACACACGAATATTGATATGCCATTATAGAAAATAAACAAACCCATCTTAAAAAAAACCCAAAAAAACACTACACAAAAATGTAAATATAAATGATCAATGAATGCTATTCTCTAACTTCTAAGCATAACATTACATATATATATATATATATATATATATATATATATATATATATATACCACACCTCCGCACGAACCAGATGTGACACAAGGTCAATTTCTTAAGCGGAGTTCAACAGGTTTGAATTCAGAGTTTTCCTTCTCCTAGACCGGTTGCTTAACCAAGGTTAAAGAGCCCAGTCTACCCTCATATTTATCCAGGGAGAGGAAGATTCATACCTTTCCCAAGGGTATTAGCGCTAAGTGAAATGCAATTACCGCTTCCAGGATTTGAACTCGGGGCAACGAGTCCATTTCCCATTGACTTTAACCATTACACCACGCGCTTCCATACTTCAGATATGTTGAGATGCAGTTAAAATCAATCAATCGAACAAAACACAAATCAATCATTTCCTTTAATTCCCCAGAGGTGATGAAACAATATACATGAGCAATAGTCCAAAGTGGCGTTGGAAAGTTTTCGGAATTATCTCCCTTTATCCGTGACACTCTTCTTCTATTGACTAATAAAAAAAAGCATCTGACCATTTCCTTTTGAATCCAATAACAAATTTATGTTTCTCCTATTTCGCTCTGCCCAACGCTCTCATTCTATCTCACCACTTCCCTCTCTCTTTCTTTCTCTTTCTCTCTTCTCTATCTCACGCACGTTCTTTCTCCTCTCTCTCTCTCTCTCTCTCTCTCTCTCTCTCTCTCTCTCTTGCTCTTTCTCTCTGTCTCTCAGTCATGATTAAAGCGACAGAATTCCTCAACATTCTCTTTCTCTCTCCACACTGTTTTTAATATCTCCCTCTCTTTCTCGCTACACCTTTCTTTCTCTCCCCCTCTCTTTTTTCTCCCTCTCTCTCTCTTACTCTCTCTTCCCCCTCTCTCTTCTCTCGTTCGTTCTCCTCTCCCCCCTCTCTCTCTCTCAGTTATGATTAAAGCGAATCAGCATTCCTAAGCATTCTTTTTCTCTCTCCCCACTGTTTTTTTATATCTCTCTCTTTCTCGCTACACCTTTCTTTCTTTCCCCCTCTCTTATTCTCTCTCTTTCTCTCCCCCTCTCTCTCGCATCTTATTTCTCTCTCTCCCCCTCTCTCTCACTTTCTCTTCCTCTCTCGCTCGCTCTTTCCCCTCTCTCTTCCCCCCTCTCTCTCTCAGTCATGATTAAAGCGACAGAATTCCTCAACATTCTCTTTCTATCTCCCCACTGTCTTTTTCTCTCTCTCTTCTCTTTCTCGCTACATCTTACTTTCTCTCTCCATCTCTTTTTCTCTCCCTTCTCTCCCTCTCTCTCTCGCATTTTATTTTCTCTCTCCCTCTCTCTCTCTCTCTCTCTCTCTTGCTCTCTCTGTCTCTCAGTCATGATTAAAGCGACAGAATTCCTCAACATTCTCTTTCTCTCTCCTCACTGTCTTTTTCTCTCTCCCTCTCTTTCTCGCCACATCTTTCTTTCTCTTCAACTCTTTTTTCTCTCTCTCTCTCTCCTTCTCTCTCTATCTCTCTCTCTCTCTTTCTATCTCTCAGTCTCCACTCTCCTCCCCTCTCTCTCACTTAGTCATGATTAAAGCGACTCAGTATTCCACTGCACTCTTTCTCTCTCCCCACTGTCTTTTTATCTCTCCCTCTCTTTCTCGCCACATCTTTCCCCCCTCTTTTTCTCTCTCCCCCTCTCTCGTTATATCTCCTCTCCTCCCCTCCTCTCTCTCTCTCTTTCTGTCTATCTATCTATCTCTCTCAGTCATGATTAAAGCGACCCAACATTGGCAGTGCTAGGAAAATCGATGGAAATTATTTTCCTTCCTCCAATTATGGCGACTAATGAACACATTCTGTGGTTCTCCACACCAGAAATGACAAGTTTGTGAGCAGAGAGAGAGAAGGGGGAATAGAGAGAGAGAGAGAGAGGGAGAGAGAGAGAGAGAGGGGGAAAGAGAGAGAGAGAGAGAGATGGGGAGGAGAAAGAAAATCGATGTCTTTTTGTGGAATAAAAACGAAGAATTTTTAGCTTACGAAATAGACAAAAGGGAGGCAACTCAGTTTTCATACGTAAAACATTTACCTGTCGGACTGCCAACCGATGGTCATATGAAGACATAAACCGTACATACACTTTATTTCATAAATTCTTTCTTGTGTCACATTCTACCTGTGGCGACCGGATTGGGTAAATAACCACGGAAGGGCATCCTCTGGCGGCGTAATGGTTAACAAGTCGGTCTTACAGATCCATTACTGCTGAATAGTGAGTTCGATACTTGGATGCCTCGTACTTCCAACCCTTTTTTTTACATACTACCCAGATTGGATACACACCTATGCAAAGGGGTCCCATCGTAGTGTTATGGTTAGCTAGTGTTACGTAGTGCCTTTTCTTTGACGGTACCAAATATCTATATATGTTATAGACCTTCTTACGTCTTATTCTTCTGGCCGGTATTCTTCTAAGGTCTGGTCTTCTTGGGATTCCGGGTCTGGTCGCTGTTGGGGATCATTTCTTATCAGAAGCCTTGTGTCATTGTTAGCTTTTAGTAATAACAACAAGACTTCGATTTACGATGATGTTACTTTATTCCATAAACCCCCAGACCAGACAATGCGCGCGCGGTGAGACTTACATCTTGCTAGCTTCGCTTCTAACTTCTAACTGACTAACTGAGTTGCTTACACCTTAAACCGGAAGGGGGCCTTCTATTGCCTTCCGATTCTCACGGTCCATTCCCGCAAGGCAAGGTCAGAGTGAGGTCAAGCATTGTCACTCACTCTCAAGGCCATTAGCTGTACTGATCGCCATAAGGATTTCTATACTACCTTAAAAAGATATTAGGGATCCATAATTATGTAACACTAGCTAGTCTCTCAGATTCATTAATACTGAATAACGAGTTTCAAGAAAAACTAAAAATATAATTGTGCTAAAATAGATCGCTCGAAATGAGCAAGCCCTGTTCATGGAGCTAAGTCCCCTTCCAAAAACGGTCTCCTGAATATGACTATGGACTGCATCTGATGGCGAGGGTGCAGTTCTGGAGATCTGAACAGCATGAGTACCTCTTCATTGTCATTACTCCCAGGTCTACTCTGACTGTTATATATCTTTCTTACGTCTTCTTACTCTGGTCGTCTTCTATTCTTCTGGCCGGCTTGGTTCTTCTATCATCTATCTTGGTCTGGTATATCTTCTAAGGTCTCGTCTGGTCTTCTATTGAGGATTCCGGATCTGGTTCTGTTGGGGATCACTGCTTATCAGAAGCCCTGTGCTATTGTTAGCTTTTAGTAATAACAACAAGACTTCGATTTATGATGATGTTACTTTATTCCATAAACCCCAGACCAGACAATGCGCGCGGATCCTTACATCTTGCTAGCTTCGCTTCTAAGTTCTAACTCTTACTGACTGAGTTGCTTACACCTTAAACCGGAAGGGGGCCTTCTATTGCCTTCCGTTTCTCACGATCATCCCCAGAACGCAAGGTCAGAGTGAGGTCAAACGCTGTCACTCACTCTCAAGGCCATCAGCTGCACTAATATGATTTCTACACTATTGTCATAATCATTAGGTATCTAATGATTATGTAACATGACCTAGAGTGGTAGTGCCTGTTACTTTACTATCTTTCGGTCAAATAGACCCGTTTAACATTATTTGAACATGTTGAGACTTGTGAAACTATATAGATGTATTCATATAACAGTATTTTGGTTTCACTCGTCTATTTCTACGTGCATCTACAGTTAGTGTAAACCTCATAATTTCATTTCATTTTTGTGCAGATCAGGAGACCGAATATAAAATGCATATTCGACAATGTTTACTCGTTGGGTTCAATCAAGAAATAAGTTAAGCGGAACCTTGGCAATGGATCATCGAAGCTTATGTCAAAGATTCGGGCAGATGTCAAGAAAGGTTTGTATTGGATTAAAAGAGAGTTTTTAGATCAAGGACAAAGGAATATCAGGGAAGACGTCAAAACTTGATGGAACCTTTGAAAGAAGGATCAGAAGAAACCATGAGAAATTAAAAAGGGCATCTTGTCAAGTCTTTTTTTTGGGGGGGGGGTTGTTTGCTTGCTTTAATGGCATATAAACTCCTATGGGTTATTTAATGTCCAATCTTTTTTTTTTTTCAAATATATACAGGGTGTTTGGGATAAGTTTGACATATTTATATTTTGTTATTTTTCTCGTTAGGTTGAAGGTATTGGCGCACACTACACACCATTTAAAAGCTTGGACATTTCTTTATCCATATACATGATGACCGATAGAAAGAATGTCTGGAATGACCTGCATCATGGAAGAGAATAGTTTGTATCATGGTGATCTCCACCGGCTATCAAAATATGGAGATTATGATTGCTGCCCAATGCTCCCTGAACACTGTAAAAACAATGAGGCATGAACTGGAGAATTGCAATGGAGACTATGAGACCTCCAACTCTCAAGATCTTAACATCATGGATTATAATGTATGTGACGCTGTTGAGAAAGACACCAATCACCGTGCCAGTACTACAAAAGCCGAGTTAATTGGCAAAATTAAGGTAGTTTTTGAGACCCTTCCCAGGGAAACAGCTTGTTCCAGGTTATGGAGCAGGATTGAGGCTGTGATCGACGCTAATGTCGGTTATTTTCAGTGAAACTTGTTGACAGTAGTGTAATTTCCGTGCCTGTTGAATTTCTTTACAATCCATTAAATTTTGTAGTTAACAAGCACTTTTTCTTTTTCCTTATGAAACTGTCAAATTTCTCCCGAACACCCTGTACATATTTATCAACCACTCCGTACAAGTAGGATGTGACACAAGGTCAAATTCTTAAACCACTCCCCACTAATAAAAAAAAAGAAAGAAAGAAAGAAAGAAAGAAAGAAAGAAAGAAAGAAAGAAAAAGAAGAAAAAGAAAGAAAAAAATCAGCAACAAATTAAAAGATAAGACAACACAAATAGAAAAACAAAAAATATAATACTATTACCGAATGAAAAAGCAAAGTTTATATATATATATATATATATATATATATATATATATATATATATATATATATATATAAATTTCCGACGTTAATCAGCGTTTTAAAGTATGTCTTTTCTTTCCTCATATTTGAATATCAACAAAAGTAGCCACATACCAAAATCAGAGGGTCGCAGTCTTTTGTTTTCATTAATAACTTATTTTTCTTTAAACAAACAAAGGCCCCGAGGAAGGTTTGTTAAACAAACCGAAACACTGCAGCGTCGGTTTATTAAACATCATTCGTTAATGAAACTTGTATTTTTTTTCAATTTTTAAAATATCACACATACACACACACACACACACACACACAGATATATATATATATGTGTGTGTGTGTGTTTGCTTGTGTGTGTGTATATATATAATTGTGTGTGTGTATATATATATATAACTGTGTGTGTATATATATATATATATATATATATGTGTGTGTGTGTGTGTGTGTGTTATATGTGTGTCTGTGTTATCTGTGTGTGTATGTGTATGTGTGAGTAGATGCGTGTGTATTTTAACTATATTTTTGTTGAACTTCATCGAATCTGATGCAGAGCGGAATTGGTAAATGCAGAAATCACTTGTTACTGATTATATTTACGTGTAAGTAAGTAAAGTAGACAGTGTGGCCTAATGCCGATGTCAGCCAAACAGCGAGGGAGTCTATCCTCTTTTCACTAGAGAGAGTTTTTTTGCGTTTTAGGTGGAGTGCCACACCTACCATAAGCTCCTCACTTTACCGCACAGATCCCTGTACTACACACACGCGGTGTTGGCGAAGGACCGGAGTTCAACAATCTAAACGCACTTGGTCTAGAAATGTCAAATTTTGGCCAGAAAATATCACATCGGACAAGTAATTCAACGGGAAATGGGAAAATTATTGCCAAACATAAATACCTACTCTTCTTAGATACAAGATCTTGGTTGGGCTTGATGTGACCAGCCGATTGATCGGAAGGGGGCTCTCCGACCGCCCGTATAGCCCAAGATAGGGCCAAAGTGGAGTATTGCAAGTCATGAACTGCTCATCCACCGGACTCTATCCTTAAGCATCACAGGTCGCCACCCACGGCCAACAGGTGGCCCCATTGGGGGAGTCTTACCCCTCTGCAGAGGTGCAGTAGGTGCATTCTAACGCCCCAGCCGACAGGGCGGGCCTCATGTAGTGTAATGGTTAGCAAGCTAGATTAGCAAACCATAGTTAGTGAGTTCGATTTGTAATGGGCACCCCATACTCCTGCCTTTGTGCCGCATTTAAGCTATGCTTAGTAAATAACTCTATTTGGCGTTCTGTCGTTGTGTAATGGTTAGCAACCTAGTCTCGCAAATCTATTACTATTGAATAGTAAGTCCAATACTTGCTAGATGTCCCATACTTGCAAACTTGTGTCACATCAAACGGGTTGGATAAATATCTACCATAATCAAGTTAGGTTTTTTTTAATCCTTAAATTCACAAAGACTCCTTATCAATAATCATGAGGGTGTGTTGAGAGTACGGATTCTTTCAAATCTCACCATCAAATGGTTGGTCCTTTTAGATGGCATCCAATGTCTACATAAAGCTGATAAATGTAAGTTTTTACTGGTTGGCCAACATTGGTGTGTCCATGTGTAGTAGTCTATAGTTCAGTTTAAAGAGGGAAAAAAAACCCAAAAAACGGTAACATGAGGCTTTCGCACTTGCACAATTCTGTGTAAATTCATGCCAGCTTCACAAAAACCTGATTTCTTTCATTCTGATTGGTCAATTTGTAAATCAAAACTGACCTGGGCTTTCCGACTTTTATTCTTAATAATAAAAAAAAACTTGTGATTTCATGAATATTCGCATTTCGGTTAAATCAAACTTAACGGATCTAAATTCCACCATCTTATGTCACCCCGCCGAAAGAAAAAATACCAAAAAATCAGGGAATTAACCGAATTTTATGAAATGTTCAGTCTTTATATATTAATGAATAAAAGATATAATGCACCAATTATTTCATTTAAAAAACTTTTATATTTTGTCTGGTCAGTTAACTTTGAACCATGTATCTTTGAGGCCATTGAATTCATGCCTTAAATTCATGAATGGAACCTTATTTTTTTTCAGAATACATGTTCTGTCATAAAATGCCGGGTTTGAAGCTGTATTTACCAAGATAGAAATGAACAATGAATGGAACGTTATCTTATTTCAGAATACATGGTGTGTCAAAAAGTACAGAAATCTCGATACTTTTCTGACACACCTTATATATATATATATATATATATATATATATATATGGACAAAAGGTAGACAAACAAGGGATGTTATGGAAACTGGATGTTTATTGTCGACGATGCAACGTTTCGGTCTCTTATTAGACCATCTTCAGGACTTGGATATAGTACTTGCTTCAATGATAGACATTCTCAAAATGCTGAAACAGAAGGTCGTCAATAGGGAGACATATATATATATATATATATATATATATATATATATGTGTGTGTGTGTGTGTGTATGTGGTGTGTGTGTATGTGTGTGTTCTTTTTTCCTTATTGCATTTCAAATCTCAGTTATATTTTCAATAGGATAATTGTAAGAAAGAAAATAGGAAGGTCAGCGGCAGCCCCGAAATATATCATCCTATCTCATCCTTGAAATATCTGAACGCATTGAAAGATAGATAGATAGATAGATAGATAGATAGATTTGAAAGTCATAAATTTGCTGACCGAATTTCTCCTTTTTTTTTTGAAGTCGACAAGAACATTTCAATAAGTTGTCAATTTCTGATGATCTGTCAAGAATTCAATCAAAATCTCTTAAAATCTCGGTCACATTCTTTCTCTTCTGATTCAAATTCAGTCCTGCCAACTTCATGCCTTTGTAGCAATCAATTTTATTTTGCCAGTATATATATATATATATATATATATATATATATATATATATATATATATATATATATATATAAGGTGTGTCAATGAAGTATCGAGATTAAAGCTGTATTTACCAAGATAGAAATGAACAATGAATGGAACGTTATTTTTTCAGAATACAAGGTGTGTCATAAAGTACATAAATCACGACACTTTTCTGACACACCTATATATATATATATATATATATATATATATATATATAAGTTGAATATATATATAAGTTGAATATATATATATATATATATATATATATAAGTTGAATGTATATAGGTTGATATATATATAATATATATATATATATATATATATATATATATATATAAATTTTGAGATGAAACAAAGAAATCACAGTGCTCAACCACAAATTTGTAGGAGCTTTATTTATTTATTTGTTTAACTTTTTAAATATAATTGTTTTCCATGGGCAACTACCCAGGTTTCAGGCTATTTTGCCATCATCAGGTTGCTAATAATTCTTCTGGTGTTTATGCGAAGATATTTCTTGCTGTCATGTTTTTGGACCGCAAATTACGTCGGTTGATTATTGTGGACGCTCTTTATGCTTTGGATTTTATTTTTGAATTTTTGAATTATTTTCAATTTGAATTATATATATATATATATATATATATATATATATATATATATATATATATATACTACCGACCAAACTTTTTTAACAAATCAGATATTTTTATCTAAGTTCCTAATTCAAAAAGGTTAAATGAAAAATAGAACACAATGGGATTAAATTTACGGCCCTGAAAATTGGGAAAATGATATAATATTGGTTTGTTGTTTGGGTTTTACGGCATGTCAACACTTGTTGGGTCATTTTATGCTTTAGACGTTTTTGTTTTTTCATTTTTGATGGATACTCAATTTGTTTTAAACACATTTTTTCATTTAACCTATACATGGGACCCTAACAGGTGCTACCACTCTGGGTCAGAATGAACCTGCGAGTAATGGTGATAAAGGTGTGCTTCACATTCTCCAGACTTCTAGAATAGTAACCTCGCCATCAGATAGAGTTTAAGGTCATACCCAGGACACGGAGACCCTCCGCCATCGTCTTCTAGCACAGAATATGATACAAAGTGTTGGCGTAGTTCAACCATATAAAAGGTAAAAAAAAGTTATTGTCAGTAGCTGGGCCCACTTCCTATGATGATAACCGTTACACGACGAGCGCATCCAAATAATTATATGAACATAAAAAGAAACATTTGCAAAATTCGGTAAAACGCTTCACAAGACTAAATTTATTTCTATATTATATAATAAAAATGCCGTGTTGAAGCTGTATTTACCAAAATAGACATGAACAATGAATGGAACGTTAATTTTTTCAGAATACAAGGTGTGTCAAAAAGTTCAGAAACGTCGATACTTTTCTGACACACCTTAAATATATATATATATATATATATATATATATATTGTGTGTGTGTGTGTGTGTGTGTGTGTGGTCTTTTTCCTTATTGCATTTCAAATCTCAGTTACATTTTCAATAGGATAATTGTAAGAAAGAAAATGGGAAGGGCAGCGGTAGCCCCGAAATATATCATCCTATCTCATCCTTGAAATATCTAAACGCATAGATATATATATATAAAAGATAACCCATACCTGGGACCCTAACAGGTACTACCACTCTGGGTCAGAATGAACCTGCGAGCAATGGTGATAAAGGTATGCTTCTCATTCTCCAGACCTCACCATCAGATAGAGTTTAAGGTCATACCCAGGACACGGAGACCCTCCGCCATCGTCTTCTAGCACAGAATATGATACAAAGTGTTGGTGTAGTTCAACCATATAAAAGGTAAAAAAAGTTATTGTCAGTAGCTGGGCCCACTTCCTATGATGATAACCGTTACGCCACGAGCGCATCCAAATAATTATATGAACATAAAAAGAAACATTTGCAAAATTCGGTAAAACGCTTCACAAGACTAAATTTACTTCTCTATAATATAAAATTATAATCAGTAAAATTTCTTTTCCGATATTTTTGCTTTATAATTTATTGTAACAATGACCATTAGAAAATTTTCGGGAAATTATTTTTCTATCCATGTGTGTGTGTGTGTGTGTGTGTGTGTGAGTGTGTGAGTGTGTGTGTGGTGGTGTGTGTGTGTGTGTGTGTGTGAAGAAATATATAGTCCTTATATATGTTATGTCTCATCTATCGATTCATCTATTTCAGTCTGTCAATATCTATCTATTTATATATTTATTTTTCTCAGTCTGTTGAGACCTATCTCTGTCTTTTATTTCTTACTTTCTTTCTTACTTTCTATCTTTCGTTTACTGTATATTCAGATCTATCTATCTATCTATCTATCTATCTATCTGTGTTTCTTTTCAGCTTTCTTTTTCGCAGTCAGTTTAAATCTCAGACTGATTCTTTCTTTCTTTCTTTCTTTCTTTCTTCTTTCTTTCTTTCTTTCTTTCGCGTTATGTTCAGATCTATCAATCTATCTATCTATCTATCTATCTTGGTTTCTTTTATTATTGTTGCTGTTTCTTTTTTCGCAGTTTTTCATATCTAAATCAGACTGAGTCAATCTTTTTTCGTTCTTTCTTTCTTTTTTATTTATTTATTTGTTTCTTTCACTCCCAGTGTGCTCAGATCTATCTATCTATCTATCTCAAACTCTCTCACACTGAGTATCTATCTATCAATCTATCTATCTATCTATCTATCTCAGGCTGATCATTTTTTTCTTTTTTTATATATTTATTTATTTCTTCCACAGTATATATATTGAGATATATCTATCTATCTATCACTCTCAGAATGATTATGTCTTCTTTCTTTCTTTCTCGGTATATTCAAATTTATCTATCTATCTATCTCAGGCTGATCCTTTTTTTCTTTCTTCCTTTCTTTCTTTCTTTCTTAATTTATTTATGTATTCCTTCCACGGTATATATATATATATTCAAATCTATCTATCTATCTATCTATCTCAGAATGATTATGTCTTCTTTCTTTCTTTCTCGGTATATTCAAATCTATCTATCTATCTATCTATCTATCTCAGGCTGATCCTTTTTTCTTTCTTCTTTCTTTCTTTCTTTCTTTCTTTCTTTATTCATTTATTTCTTCCACGGTATATATCTTCAGATCTCTCTATCTATCTCTCTATCTATTTATCTATCTCAGAATGATTATGTCTTCTTTCTTTCTTTCTTTCTTTCTTTCTTTCTCGATATATTCAAATCTATCTATCTATCTATCTATCTATCTATCTCAGCTGATCCTTTTTTCTTTCTTTCTTTCTTTCTTTCTTTTCTTTCTTTCTTCCACGGTATATATCTTCAGATCTCTCTATCTCTCTATCTATTTATCTATCTCAGAATGATTATCTTCTTTATTTCTCGGTATATTCAAATCTATCTATCTATCGATATATATATATATATATATATATATATATATATATATATATATATATATATATATATATCGATAGATAGATAGATTTGAATATACCGAGAAAGAAAGAAAGAAAGAAGATATAATCATATAATATTATATATATATATATATATATATATATATATATATGTATATATCCCCATTTGTCCCTATCCGCGATACCCAATTTATTCCACTCATTCACCTCACCCCAAACGCCCTTCGCCGTAGCAACACTCATTTCACCGCTGATTTTTTTTCTTTTTTATTGAAGCCCCATTGATTGTAAGTCTCGAGTGGTTCGTTCAATTCTCTTGCTGCTTCAAACTTGCATTAGTGACACAGTAACTCGATAAATCTAAAATACTGGGAAATCGCCAACCTTCTTGCAAGCGGCCTCCAACGCTGGAGTTGTGGGGGTTGGCAAGAATTGGTGGGGTCCGTCGATCAGTTTGCTGGCGATTCTCTTGTACAATTTCAGCTCTGAACAAATGTCAAATTATCAAATATTCTATTTCGAACATCAGGTATATATATATATATACATATATATATATAATATATATATATATATATATATATATGAAAAATATATGGAAATTAATCCGACAGTATGAAATATAACATTTTTGAAAAAAAAAATATGATGTTTGTTATGTGATTGCTGACAGGCCTGTTTCGACCAAAACGATAAGTTGGTCTTCATCAAAGAGCGACATAGACGAGAAGAAAATATCCGTTTAAAAAGACTGTTTACAAAACGAACGCTGATATCAACCGCTGAAAAATTTTGAAAATGCATGTTCTGTTTAAAAATAAAAATAAAATAAATTTTTTTTTAATTAAAAATCAGAAGCATTATAGTTCAAGGTAAAACTCAAAAGAGTTTATTGTAAAAATATATAAAAAATGTAAAGTGGGTATCAAAATAGTATCGTATATATATTTCAGCTGTTAACAATATACAAGTCCACATGGTAATTTGAAGAAAGATGTTAGGGTCCAAAATTTACTAGTGGTGTTGAAGTCCGTAGATTTATATATGAAAGTCTTCAAGGGTGTAAAATTCCAGATATAATGTTTTTTCATTTGACAAATATGAAAAATATATGGAAATTAATCCGACAGTATGAAATATAACATTTTGAAAAAAACATATGATGTTTGTTATGTGATTGCTGACAGGCCTGTTTCGACCAAAACGATAAGTTGGTCTTCATCAAAGAGCGGACATAGACGAGAGAAATATCCGTTAAAAAGACTGTTTACAAAACGAACGCGGATATCAACCGCTGAAAAATTTTTGAAAATGCATGTTCTGTTTTAAAAATAAAAATAAAATAATTTTATTTTTATTAAAAATCAGAAGCATTATAGTTCAAGGTAAAACTCAAAAGAGTTTATTGTAAAAATTGTAAAAATATATAAAAATGTAAAGTGGTATCAAAAATATAGTATATATATTTCAGCTGTTAATATATATATTATATATATATATATAATATATATATATATATATATATACATATATATATATATATATATATATACACACACACACACACACACACATATATATATATATATATATATATATTATATATATATATATATATATATCTTTTTGAAGGCAAAATTCGTCCCGCAATTTAACAACTCACGGATTTCAACGGAACTACAAGACTCTACCGAATTTGAAATCTTAACGGAAGATTACGATCTCTTCTAAATTTTAAATCTCCATCAACTCAACGTCATTAGAACCAAGTTGATTTTAAAAAACACAGATGGAACATTTTCAACTCTATAATGAATTCTCTGAAGATGGATATTATCCGAAAATTAAGAATACTTCAATAAATATGTTTTTCAACATGAATCTGCATTATTTTGCCTTCAAAAAAAGAAGAAAAAATATATCGTATTATAAATAATGCTTCTATTTTAACTATAAAAACGACAATATATATATATATATAATATATATATATATTATATTTTATATATATATATATATGTGTGTGTGTGTGTGTGTTAATGTGTATGGTTGGCACTAGTATACTAGAAAAAGTAATAGTAATCCAACGTACAGTGTTATTAGAAGAGTGCTCAATATCTGTGATAGAGCGTTGATAGTTGAATGAAGTGACAAATAAAAGTTTTAGCTTTTATTCATTTATTGTGAACGATATTACTACCAATGGTTTCCTACTAAAAGTATTCATCAGGTAAACGAAATTAAAAAAAAAACTATTTCGTTTACCTGATGAATGCTTTTAGCAGGAAACCATTGGTAGTAATATCGTTCCCAAATAAAGGAATAAAAGCTAAAACTTTATTTGTCACTTCATTCAATTTATATATATATATATATATATATATATATATATATATATATATGTGTGTGTTGTGTGTGTGTGTGTGTGTGTGTGTACCTGATGTTCGAATATAATATTTGATAATTTGACATTTGCTCAGATCTGATTATCTCTCTTTCTGTTTCTCTCTCTCCCTCTCTCTCTCTAACTCCCTCTCTCTCTCTCTCTCTCTCTCTTATATATATTAATATAATATATATATATATACATATATATATATATATATATATACAAGGTGTGTCAAAAAGTATCGAGACTTTTTTGTACTTTTTGACACACCTTGTATTCTGAAAAAATAACGTTCCATTCATTAATTCTTTTCAGCATACAAGGTGTGTCAAATAGGTACAAATTTTAAAGCTGTATTTACCAAGATAGAAATGAAGAATGAATGGAACGTTATTTTCTCAGAATACACGTTGTGTCAAAAAGTACAAAAAGTCTCGATACTTTTTCGACACCTTGTATACATACATACATACATACATACATATATATATTTATATATATATGTCTCTCTAATATATATGATATATATAAGTTATCAGAGAGAGAGAGAGAGAGAGAGAGAGAGAGAGAGAGAGAGAGGAGAGAGAGAGAGTTAAGGATATACAGACAGACAGACAGACAGTCAAATAGACAAACTGGCTGATAGACAGGCGCAATAAGATACATTGGTTATCAGGCAGAGACAGGGACACACATACTTATAGACAAACTGACAGACAATCGGACAGACAGCTCGACAGACAGACGGACAAACTGTCAGGTGTTATATATATTTACCAACCCCTCCGCACGAGCAGGATGTGACAAAAGGTCAATTACTTATGCGGAGTTCAACAGGTTTGAATTCAGAGTTTTCCTTCTCCTAGACCAGTTGCCTAAACAAGGTTAAAGAGCCCAGTCTACCCTACTATTTACCCATAGCTGAAGGGAGAGTAGGATTCATACCTTTCCCAAGGATATTAGCGCTAAGTGAAATGTAATTACCACGTCCAGGATTTGAACTCGGGGCGACGAGTTCATTTCCCATGACTTTGACCATTACACCACGCGTCAGGTGGTATATGAGATACATCCGTTATCAGTGTGAACCTTATTGCAATTGGTGAATTTTTTTCCCCTCTGTTATTCATCCTTGTTTACAAGAGATCGTACCCCCGACCGCATATAATTACGCAACCCTCTCATCTCTAAACATCTGGCAGAGCAAGCCTTAATGTGATGGAATGAGATTTTCTGCCTGGCTTTGCATTTATATACAAATATAAGTTAGGATAGCGAAGACATGAAGTCAATGGAGCTGGTTTGTGAAATTGAAACTGTCAGTTATCATATATTCAGTATTCTAACTTAGATATACATGTTCTATCAATAATATCGAGCACTCTTTATTAATAAATATAGCAAACTATATTTATAAATACTAGCAAATATATGCACCCTCCGGGTGCAAGTATTTAAGTTTTAATGTAGTAAAATATTGTATTAAATTAGAAAGACTAATAAAACTAAATAAGAATACAGATAAAAAGATTTGAAACAGAGGGAGTATAATAAAAGATTGAAACAGAGGGAGTATAATAAAAAATGGAACAACTGAAAACTTACTCATCCATCACTCTGTCTTTCATTTTTATTTTCTAATTTAAGTATTTAGTTATAGAGGAAGTAAAGAATAAAATGGCAGTTATTTTATCTTGTTAATGGATTTCATTTAAGATTCATTGAAGAGATTTTTGCCTTATATTCATTAAAAAAACCAAACAGTTAGAAATCAATATACTAAGCACATATTTATTAAATTCGATTTTTTAATATTAATATGCAAATTAGCCTTCCCGTTCACACTGTAAACCGCTATTTTGTTTTATATATAAAATACAATGCATGTTGTCAGTATGTAGACATAGTTAACAGTATTAATAATGTAAAGACAATTTTATTAATAATTGAGGTTTAGATAAAAATAAACCATGTAGAATGTGATGTCAATAACTAGAGAATTGTGACTTGAGTAGGATATAGTTTCGGTTATAGACAGAAAAACACACAATCTCCATTATAATAAGATTAGCAGGACCCGTGGAATTTCAGTGAAATGAAACAAAACAAATATCATAAGGAACTATTTAAGCCAGAAACAATGATTTGCAATTTCATTATATATAAATCATACCAAAATATCTTCTGTAATTTACAATTTTAATATTACAAATAAAACAAACACGTAAGTTTTTTTTAAATTCATTTTAATTTTACATTGGGCATTTAAGCGATGCAAGACTATTTGGAATGTTTCATTTGAAAAATTTGATGAAATATATTATTTAGTAGGTATTGGCAAACCGAGCCTAATATGTGTTTTTGACAAAATGACTTTAGCCCCCCTACAGAAAATAATGTACCAAAATTCAGGAAATTATCGGATTTTAATGAAATGTTCAGTGTTTAGCAATAAATGATCTTTATAATGCATTATTCATTTTATTTCAAAACTTTCTCATTTTTTTCAGGTCACTTAATTTTGACCCGTCTTATGTTGGGGGCGTAAAATGTTTTGCAAGTTGATCATATTTGATACTAATTACAGTATAAATAATGAGATAAAAGACCGAAGTTATGAATAGAAACAAAAAAATTTTTTTACGGTTGCGCTTCTATGAGAAAATAAGTACCGAAAATCGAAAAATAAAATGTAAGAAAATAATAAATAATTAATTTTTGGGAGATTTCTTTTTTACTCATTTCGATAATTATTTAATTGGCTATTATCTTATAAAAGAAAAAATATACATCGATGTTTTTTCTGCTTATAAAGGGGAGGGGGTACATTTTCAATCGAGTTTTTCTTCAAAACATATACTTTGTTTCGCTAAAATAAGATTTGCATAAAGTAGATATTTATTTTTAGAATCTAAAAATATAACATTTTAAACTTAACATCAGGATTTTCATATTTTAAATGAATTTTATATATTAATTTTTCATAGCAAAAATACCAAATTAAAGTTTTGAAATGAAATAACTGATGCATTATAAAAGTCATTAATTGTTAATTCAATACTGAAAATTTCATTAAAATCGGATAATTACCTGATTTTTGGTAAAAAAAATTTCCATCCCAAATGTTACGTTAAAATTGTAAACAAGCGCCTAAAACCATTGAAAAACAGCCAAAAAAGTTGATATCGTTGAAAGTGACCAAAACAAATAGTTTTGAATCTTTTAAAAATAAACTGCATATGTAATTATATTTTTCTTTTTTTAATGATGGTTATTATGCTACTACTTATCGATTTAGACAAAGTTTGACCTTAAATAATAGATTTGATTATTCTTAATTCGCTTTTAAAACTCGTAGTATCCGATATTTTTTGCCAGTCCCTATTATATAGCATATAATGACGGATAGTAAAATTACAAGATATTGAAAGACGATGATTGTTTTGGCCTGAGGGCAGCTATGCATGTCTGTAATAAGTAAGTAAAATAGTAATATGTAAAGTAAAGTCGTCGAGGTGTCCTAAAGTCGGTATTAGCCAGTCAGCGAGGGAGTCTATCCCCTTTTCACTAGCGCTAGACCAAGGAGATTGTTTTTGTGTCTGATGTGGAGTGCCACACCTACCATCAGCTCCTTACTTTACCGCACAGATTCTTGTGCTACACATATGCTGAGTTGGCGAGGGCCGGTATCGAACTAGGAACCTTGTGGTTTCTAGCCGAACGCTCTACCGACTGAGCTAACCCGGCCCTAAGATCTGGCATTAAATGACCCAAAATGTGTTCATATGCCGCGTAACAAAACCAACCAGCCAACCAACCAACCGGCGATTCTAGTCCTATGTTGTTTTCCGCAGTTGACCGCAAAAATAAAAATAAAAACAAGAATAAAACCTCATTTAATTACTTACGCCGTTACGTGAATAATCAAATCCACCCAAGTTAAACCCGCGAATGTCGACTGCAGTTTAAAAATATACGTTCATTTTCTTTCGCGGTTAAAAAAGAAAATCTAATCGCGTGGGCTATTTTTATGTTCCCTGTTCGAGACGAGTCTAAGTTTAGTATAATAGATTTTGAC
>CM042149.1:118159443-118194938 GCA_023376005.1 Doryteuthis pealeii
AACCATGAGAGTCCTCTAGGTAATTCCCTGAAAAGTTTAATGGCGGCGTCACGACTCTTTCGCAACAGCTGGTGGATATAACTCCAAAATCAGCCAAATTCCCAATATATATATATATATATATATATATATATATATATATATATATATATTATATATGAGAGTAAGTAAATAAAAAATGTGTTTATTTGATATGGCTCTTTAGCCGAAAATGTTTGGAGGATATGTGCTTAATTGAAGTCATACCTAATTTTGAAAATTAATTAGTTAATAATTAATGAATTTAGGCGGGCATATATGTTCAAATGTAAGGCTAAACAACTGAAATTTTCTCGATTTGTTTAGCCTTACATTTGAACATATATGCTCGCCTAAATTCATTAATTATTAACTAATTAATTTTCAAAATTAGGTATGACTTCAGGTAAGGACATATCATCCAAAAATATATATATATATATTGTAATACGTAAGACCATATGAAATTGGGCAAACCAATGATTATTATTAAATTGGGAATAATTAATTCAAATGATATATTTACAAAGAAATAACTCATATATATATATATATATATATATATATATATATATATATATATAGTGACGTTGACGAAAGGACTGTAGGAAAATCTAGATGGGAACTACACAAGGATTTTGCGTGTGTGCTAAACAAATCCTAGGAGCGGTACCCCCAAGAAACAGCTGAACGCCCACTTACCTCTTATTACCTAAAACCACCAAGTAAGACGAACAATACATGCAGGACACTTCTGGAGAAGTAAGGATGAACGCATAAGTTACATTCTCCTATGATGAGGACCTTAGTTAGACGATCAGTTTTTGGGGATGGGGGCTGAACGGGACGGAGGCTAGATAATATCTCTCCCGCTCGAGACCAAATTCTCTACCCGTGTCTGTCCGACGTAGAATAAGACGTTTAAATAAAACAACAAAGTCTTGTGTTTTTTAAAAGAAACAGCCAACGGAGCAAGACACAAGAAATACCAAGAGAAGAGGAAAATCCCAAGGAAAAGAGTAGAGAAGTCAGCTACTCAGCTATCCTGATTCAGATAGCAGCAGAAGACCAGAATCACAGCCACCCAGCCTAAGTCTGGTTTTGGTTTGTTTTGTTTTACGGCATGTCAATCTCAGTGGGTAATTTAATACAGGCAAAGTTTGGAAATAAATTCATTCTTAAGGGATACTCATTTTTTATAAACACATTTTTCTATTTGACCCTAACAGGTACTACCACACCGGATCAGAGTGGACCTGGGAGCAATGGCGATGAAGAGGTACTCCTCATTCCCCAAACCTCCAGAAGTGGAACCTCACCCGCAGTTAGAATTTAACGTCAATCCCAGGACATGAAGACCCTCAGACACCGCCTTCTAGCACCCATATAATAAAAAGGGTTTAGCGTTTGCCATAAGGGCTGAAGGGTTGGGATAGTCATATGGGTGCTAGATCCAACCTAAGGAATATAGAAGTTAAGCAGATAACTACATAAGAAACGGGTAAATAGTATAGCAGACTGGGCGCTTACCCTTGGTTAGGCAACCAGTCTAGGAGAAGGAAAACTATGAATTCAAACCAGTTAAACTCAGCTTGAAGTGTCACTACGTTAATAAGCTCAGTCATAATTAGTGATATATTTCACTAGGCTAATTAACCTTGGTATGGCAACCGGTCGTGGAGAAGGAAGTCTCTGGATTTAAACCTGTTAAACTCCATCTAGAAATTGACCCTGTGTCCCATCCCACTCGTGCGGTGGGACCATATAATTGCTGTATACTCTCTTTACTTCTATTATTCTTCTGCTCATCTTTGGTATCTTACGTTCTTCTTCTAGCGTCTGGACTTCGTCTTGGGGATTTCGTGTCTGGTCTTCCATTGGGGATTTCTCTTCATCAGAAGCCCTGTGTGATTGGTAGTTTTTAGATAATAACACAATACTTCGATTTGCTTTAGATCATATTTTATTCCGAAATCCTCACCAGATTACCTGCGCAGATTGAGTCGGCCGTGCGCTTAACACGACTTACCACCTTTGTGGTTTGGCCGATCTGACTAAAACTCTTTCTAATCTAAACCGGAAGAGGGTCTTCTCCACCGATTCTCACGGTATCCACCGGATGGATCAGGATGAGGTCAAGCCGTGTCACCCAATCCTTCAAGGCCGCTGGCTGCAACTCATAACAACCATTTTGGTTTCTACACTACTGTAAATAAGTGTTAGGGTACTAACAATTATGTAACATAATGCCGAATCAATCATTAACCCCCCCAAAAAAAAGATAGAATTTGCTTACAGTACCTGCTGTTACTTAAGTGGTCACCCAATTAAGTATTAAACAAGCCCAATGCTGTGTAACTTCAGTGAACTAGTGGGAACCGGTTCTTTCTGTTTGACTTGGTCGTAATGAGGGAGGTTTGGTAAATTTGTATAATATGAGTTCTATACAGAGAATGTGATTCGACATCGAGCTCACAGGCTACCGAAGGCAGCCTTTAAGTACGTATAAGTATAAAGATAAGCTGGTAAATAAATACCCTACAACTTTGAACCTCCCCCCCCTCCTGGATATCATGTCAAATATCTGTTATGTTTAATGTCAGAAGTTACCCAAGTTTTCATATCTGTCAGTTTGATTCTCAAGCAGAAAAGAAACAAAAATGAAAAATATTAATGAAGACGGAGTGACTTGGCTAAAAATAAATAGGAAAATAAAAGCTAAACATCTTTTTCCTGCCTTAAAAGAAAAAAACAAAAACGAAAACAAATCCGAAACGAAACGAAAGATGTTTGCAAATGATTACCACCTGGCCATTACACAAATTCAACCATTAAATATTAAGGCTTTTTTCTCTTCCAAGAAACGCTTGACTGATGCAATTTTGTCGCTGTAATTAATTTCCTCCTCATATTTCCACATAGGGCTGGTTTAGCTCAGTCGATAGAGCGTCGGACTAGGAACTACAAGGTTCCCTGTTTCGATACCGGCCCTTCGCCAATTCAGGGTATGAGTAGCACAGGGATCTGTGCGGTAAAGTAAGGAGGTGATGGTAGGCGTGGTGCTTTGATTCAGACACCGAAAACAATCTCCTTGGTCTGGCATAAATGAAAGTAGACTAATCAACTGACTCCACCCCGATATTAAGAAGATGGACAAAAAACTAGGAAAAGATTATTACGTCAGACATTAAATGTTCATTTTGTTCAACAAATTATGCATAATAAAAATGCTGCCTCTGGCCGTACGGGTTAAAGGTTTGGCGAACGAAAGTTCATTCGGGTCTCGAACCCGGCCAGAGGTAGCTGTTACGGTATAGCCACACTGATGAAAGGTGATACCTTGAAACACGTGTCTGTGGATTACTTATTTATTATATATATACTCCCATTGACTAATGGTTGAGTTCTCTGAATAGGGACTTAATTGCAGATTCACCGTTACGGCGTCTAGCTAACCCTCGCGTTTGTTTACAAAAACGTTTGAGGACTCTAGTGAATTTCATTTCCGCTTAGAAATGTAGCGATTATTTATTCTCCTAGATTTGACAGCTGCCTCTGGCCGTACGGATTAAAGGTTTGGCGAACGAAAGTTCATTCGGGTCTCGAACCCGGCCAGAGGTAGCTGTTACGGTATAGCCACACTGATGAAAGGTGATACCTTGAAACACGTGTCTGTGGATTACTTATTTATTATATATATATATATATATATATATATATATATGTAGAATTAAACAAAAGACACATCTCCTGTTTAACAATTTTATTCTTAATCTTTTCGAGTTTTCTGGCCAACTTTTTAATGTTTGGTTGGAATTCGTGGATAAGTCCATCAAAGTTCAGGTCCCGAGTACTTTGGTGGACTTATCCAAGAATTCCAACCAAACATTAAAAAGTTGGCCGGAAAACTCGAAAAGATCAAAAATAAAATTGTTAAACAGGAGATGTGTCTTTTGTTTAATTCTAGATGTATAAATGAAAGAATGCTGCCCAAATACACACACCACACACACACACACACACACACACACATATATTATATATATATATATATATATATATATATATATTTGTGAATAAAAAGGTCTTAGATACCATGGGTATCGTGATTACGGACCATTTCCACTCGTGGGTATCTAAAGAATTAACACTAGACATTAATAGACAGACATAAACACCGCCACTTTAATGGAAGAAGTCAGAAAAAAATCCACTGATTTGTTTACGCCTTATTCATTTAATCATAACTAATTAATTTTCAAATTAGGTATGACTTTAATTAAGCACATAATCTTCCCAAAAATTGTCGGCTATCACCATCTCAAACAGATTGTTTGTTCACTTCACACACACACACACACACACACACACACACACATATATATATATATATATATATATATATATATATATATGAATAATACAGTTATGTGGTTTGCTATATTTATAAAATAAAAGAGTGCTCAATATCGGTGATAGTGCACATGTATATCTAGGTTTGTTAGCGTGAAACTGACTGTTACCAATTAGAATTGACTGTGTTTGGACTATTAAAACTAAAATCTCTCTCTCTCTCTCTCTCTCTCTCTCTCTCTCTCTCTCTCCTTTTTCCTATATTCTCATCTCCTCCCTTTTTACCATCTTTTCTTATCTTATTCCTTCGTATGCCAACTCCCCCCTCTCTCCCACTCTCTCCCCCCTCTCTCTCTTCGCTTCTTTTCTCTCCTTTCTCTATTTTCTTTCTTTTCTTTTACACACTTCTCCCTTTATATATCCCATTCTTCTTTTTTTATACTGTCATTAACTCTCTCTCCCCTCCCTCCCTCCCCCTCTCTCTCTCTCTCTTTCTCTCTTTCTCTCCCTGCTGTCTCCTTTCACCCACCATCTTTTTAACACAGCCAATCCCAACGGACCTATTTCCCTAATTACCCTTCATTACCCCAGATACTTTTCCCTCTCTCCTTTTCTAGCTGCCACACCCCACCCTTTCACCCACCACCTTCTTAACACCTTCTTCACCTTTCAGTTAATCCCCACTCCTTTCAAAAGTGCCCTCCCCCCTTACCAAATAGAGCTGATCGCAAATAAAAGAACAAAACATCTCTGATAAATAATTAACAGTATTTTGAAGCAAAATGACGTCATTACTATCATTGATTTTGTTTTCTTCAAAAGAAGGGACGACAAATCATTTAACGACTTCGCTTATCGAAAAGGGTTAAAGCTAAATAGATCACAAATAAATTGACCTGATGCCACATCCTGCACGTGGTGGATGGGTTGGGTAAATATACACACAAATATAAAAAAGGAGAACCTGATGCTATAGCGATACTAGTGGGGCTTGTTTATTACGTAGATGGCCTCAATGGAACGTAGAATGCAACGATTGGCCCCTCTGTATATGTTTAACACCCATCAAAAGACGTAAGTATATCCGATGGTGTAACCCCAGTTATGAGGCTTCTATGGAGTATGTCATGGGTATCCGTGCTGTCGGCACAAAATTATATATATATATATATATATATATATATATATATATATATATATATATATATATATATAATAAAGAGTTTTCCTAACCACAGGATAACAGCTCCAAACGTAGCTTTAGAAATTTTCTGACGAAGAGATCTTTATCTCGAAATATTAGGAAAAGGAATCAAAGATAAACGAGCAATATCATAGTTACCTCATTTTTCTTTAAACTTAGCCTTCAAACCAACCACCACATATATATATATATATATATATATATATATAAAGTAAAAGTAAAGTCGTCGGGGGGCCTAAAGTCGGTATCAGCCAGTCAGCGAGGGAGTCTATCCCCTTTTCAATAGCGCTAGACCAAGGAGATTGTTTTTTAGCATCTGAGGTGGAGCGCCACACCTACCATCAGCTCCTTACTTTACCGCACAGATCCCTGTGCTACTCATACGCTGAGTTGGCGGGGACCGGTATCGAACTAGGAACCTTGTGGTTTCTAGGCGAACGCTCTACCGACTGGGCTATGTAGGAGGATAATCTCACTCGACATCTCCGACCGACCGTATAGCCTAAGCAAGGGTCTAAGTGGAGTGTTGCATGTCATGCACTGCTCAACCACCAGGGTTCCCTCCTTAAGCATCACGGATGACCACCCAAGGCCAACAGGTGACTTCATTGGGGGAGTCTTACCACTCTGCAGAGGTACAGTCGGGGTATTCTAATGCCCCAACCGATAGGACGGGCAGCGGATACACACACATCCTACACGCACCCTACACACACACACATGTATATATATATATATATATATATATATATATATATATATATATTATATATGTATATACAACGTGGCTCTAGTGCAAACGCTGGGACTTCCAGGGAGGTTTAGCACGCGTGAAGTGACTCAAAACTACCTGAGACAGCACCCTAGAGACGCTGGGCAGTCCAATCGTCTCAGACTTTTCCCATCCACTGGACCAACTTCCGGACTGCCAAGACAGTAGACTGTGGTCTGTGCACCCTCACTCCACTTAGAATATCTTACGCACAAGTTTCCGATCAATCGGCTGGTCATGTCCCAACCCTATTGCTCTGATGGCAAGCCCCAACCCTTTTTATTCTATATGTGCTAGAAGGCCGTGGCTGAGGGTCTTCATGTCCTGGGAATGACGTTAAACTCTATCTGATGGTGAGGTTTCTGTTCTGGAGGTTTGGGCAATGTGAAGCACCCCTTTATCCACATTGCTCCCAGGTTCACTCTAACTCGAAGAGGTAGTACCTGTTAGGGTTCCATCTATGGGTTAAATAGTAAAATCTTTATAAAAAAGTTGAGTCTCCCTTAAGAATGAATTTATTTCAAAACTTTGTTGGCATTAAATGACCCACTGTGGTTGATATGACGTAAAATAAAACAAGCCCACTCAAACCGCTGCGCTGCGACATTTTTACTTCTAGGTTTTCCATTTGCAATTATGCCAAAAACAACACACCCTGATTGTTCTCGATTTCTGACTTTTGTATACACGCAGACCCCCTCTACTCTACTATTAAAACCTGAATGCTTCTATATAATAAAGAATACAATTACCGTGTATTTGTATGTGAATGTGTGGGTGTTCATGTTTTTGTTTCTCTTTTAACAGTCACAAAACAATTTCTTTTTAATTTCTCATTTCGTGACTGTTTACTGACGAGCGTGTATTTTTCAAATGAAATTTTCAAAATAAGCCTAAACATTAAGATAGAACAGAAGAAAAGAATATATATGTATATTTTCACACATATATTTTTTTTATTTACAAAAGACACAACCAATGATTAGTTAATGTATTAATTTATGGAGAATGATCACTAATTAGGACTGAGCCTATTCTGAGATTAAGAAGGGGTAATGATGGAGGGAGACTAAGTAAAGGTAATGATGCAGCGAGAGAGTTGTGGCCTGATTAGGGGCCAGAATAAAGATACAAGATATGAAATGAGTTAAACAAATATGTTAACAAAAAACAGTAGTACAAACATTTACAAATGTGAAGGTACTCGCGAGGCGGTCATGTCAACTGTCCGCTGAAATATTGACTCTCCCTTAAGTGCAGTACATGCTGCTATTTATAGTTGAAAGAGTTAAATTACCATAACATACAGTAAGAGAAAGCCATGATGAAAGGAGAGTAAGAACGGGTTATGATGAAGGGAGAGTAAGGAGAGGGCAATGCTGGAGGGAGAGTAAGGAAGGACTATGATTGAGGGAAACTTTTTAATGTAAATTTAAATGTAAATTGAACATTTATATGAGGACACACACACACACACACACACACACACAACACACATACACATATATATATATATATATTATATATGAGGTAAAATAAGGAATGAAAGAACAAAACTCAGACAAGAATGTGTAGTATATTTCGCTGGAGATTTGACCTCAGCTTCTTCTGCTTTATTGAATTATTAGGGTCATACAAGTGTTTTATAGAAGAGGGAAGTAGGTATGTGGGTATGTTTTGTGGTGAGGGAAAGATTTGATTGGTTATAGGAGACATCTTTGGGGTAGATAAGAAGGGAAGCAGATGGGAAGAGAGTTGAGGGAGGTAGGTAGAAAAATGAATGGTGATAACTACCTGATAGGGGAGGGGAGTAGCCATTTCTTGGAGAGAGATTTGAGTAAAGTAAGTAGCACATGGAAGTAATAAAAAGGGGGTGGTTAGATGACCATAAAATCGAAATCAAACCTGTTTGTTAGTATGTGGGTATTGGCCAAATAGGTCAGCAAGTGAGGGTCAACAGGAGAAGTTAGGTTAGTTGTGGTGGGAAAGTGGATTTTCTCTGAGTTTTGTTTTTTCATTCGTTATTTTACCTCATTCTGTCGGATTCATTCCAACACCCATTTCCTCATATATATATATATATATATATATATATATATATAGTTTGCATAACCATGAAACTTTAAGTTATGAGTCCAAATCATCCATAATATCATTACTATTGATTAATATATATATATATATATATATATATATATGTTCTTGCCTAGGAGCCGCAGGGTTCCGGGTTCGATAAAGGTACCTGCCAACTCAGCGCATGAGTAGCAGAGGTTAGGTAATCTCATCTGTGTGGTAAAGCTGACGACAAGTGTGGCGCTCCACCTCAGCAAAAAAACAAAAACAAACTGTACGGCTGATACCGACAACAGGCCACTCTGTCCACATAACTTATTTATTTAATTCATAATATAGTATGCTATGTTCATAATCAATTACTAATCAATATTAATGATAAAACAAGTATACTCATTTCTTTTCTCAACTTAACCCATAGATGGGACCCTAACAGGTAATAAAGGGTACTCTTTGGAATTTCACCTCTAGATTGTGTTTAGCATCATACCCAGGAAACTAAGACCCTCAGCCACCGCCTTCTTGCACATATATTATAAAAATGAAAAATAAATAGTTCTCAATATCGTAGACAGAACAGGAATATCTCAATTAGGGTAGCGTGTACATAAAGTTAACGGGAGCTTGGTAACTGTCATTTTCCCATCTATGCCTTTTTCAAACCAAGTAGCTGTTTATGATTTTGTTTTACATTGTATGCTGTAGTGTTGTGCATAGTGGGAAAGGATGATTCTATTTGTGTTGCATGCTGGGATTATTGGTTTTCTTTGTGTAGGATTTTTAGGGGAGGTGCTTCTGATCGCTGTTTATATATATATATATATATATATATATAGGGAAAATTTGATGGTAAAATAAATGAATGGATGAAATAAAAAAGAATGAAATGAGGGGAATAAATGAAAAATCCTTCCCAAAAGTATTAAAATACTTTTTGAGAGTGGGGTCCCTGATAGAAAGTTTTTCTTATCTATTATTAGACTCCTTTGAAGCATCAAGTCAATATAATTATTCTATAAGTTATTAGAGAAGATAAAATACGTCTCTTACCTTTGTAATATCTGTTGAGAATGGGTTTGAATTTTAATATATATATATATATGAGGTTAAGTAAACAAACAAATGTGTTCATTTTTTATATGGCTTTAAGCCGACAATTTTTGGAGGATATGTGCTTAATTGAAGTTATACCTAATTTTGAAAATTAATTAGTTAATAATTAATGAATTTAGGCGGGCATATATGTTCAAATGTAAGGCTAAACAAATCGAGAAAATGTCAATCCCTGAATGTACATTTCGACCTATTAGGTCTCATCAGCAATGTTATAGACATGGGAGATTGCTCTGTGTGTAGTCTCCCATGTCTATAACCTTGCTGATGAGACCTAATAGGTCGAAGTGTACAAGGAACACATTTGAACCAAAAATAATATATATATATATATTATATATATATATATATATATATATAATATATATATATATAATCTTGTCTGGTTAACTTCCGGTGAATATGCTACATGGTAACTATCTTGAATTCAAAATATAAAAAATATGCATATATATATATATATATATATATATATATATATATGTGAGTGTGTATATATATATATATATATATATATATATATATATATAGAGAGAGAGAGAGAGAGAGAGAGAGACAGACAGACAGACAGACAGACAGACAGAGACAGAGAGAGAGAGAGAGAGAGAGAGAGAGAGAGAGAGAGAAAAGGAGAGAGAGAAAGAGAGAGGAGAGAGAGAAAGAGAGAGAGAGATGGTTTTATTAAATGTAATAAAAGATACACTCTTGTATATATCGTGGATTGTGCGTGTGGTGGGACCCTGAGGAGGACACACACAATTTAATATGCACTGCTTTATATATTAATTCGTAATTCGTTGTGGATTTTCCATCTCCTCTTCATCGAAATATCAAGATACGCTTGGATTAATATTAATGTTTTCCGTCGATTCTGCCACAAAACGAAACGAAAATGAAAAAAATAAAATAATGCCATGAAATATAATACAATTTCAATAACGCTTGATGCAATGAAATGTTTTCGTTTAAAATTTTTTTCAAATTTAATTTGAAATTCAGATGTACAATTAGAAATGTTTAAATCTCAAAATAGCATTCTAGCTATACACTTGAAAACAGAGAATCAAACTAGCATATATATATATATATATATATATATATATTATATATATATATATATATATATATATATTATATATATATATTCTTGTCTTTGTATAGATCATAGCAGTTTTAATATAGAATTATATATATTATTAGATTATATATATATATATATATATATATATATATATATATATATAATATATATATATATATATATATATATAGATTTAACACATTAAATATATATATATATATATATATATATATATATGTGGGGGGGGGAATTTATGTGCATACTATCTTAATTTCATAATGCACATGCACAGAAATATAAAATACGCAGGCATTTTTCTTATTAAAAGTTCGTAATATATATATATATATATATATATATATATATATATATGTGTGTGTGGTGTGTTGTGTGTGTGTGTGTGTGTGTATTATAATTCTCAAGGTTGGGGTATATTTCTTGCCGTAAGTATCACATCTAATGTCATTGCTTCATACGCCCGCAGAATACAAATCTGACGCATATATGTTGTACTCTCCCTTCCAAGGGATTATTCGCGATTATTTGATTGCCATGCAAAACTCCAGTTAAACGAATGAAGGATATGATATGTATATATATTATATATATATATATAATATATATATATATATATATATATATATAGAGAGAGAGAGAGAGAGAGAGAGAGAAGAGAAGAGAGAGAGAGAGAGAGAGAGAGAGAGAGAGAGAGAGAGAGAGAAGATAGGGCATTCTCCTGGGTATACAAAGTCGTGTGCAAATCTCTATACTCTTTTTGGATATTTCATTAAAGGGATCCAAATAAGCACGTGATTGATATCGAGGCAAATTGATATGGACTCCAAACATCTATCCATGAATCGATCCATCCCAGTGTTTTTAAATTCATTTTTCTCTGAAATTCAATATGTTCAAATCTATCAATCCTATATCTAAAAAAAATGTTGCAGTGAAGCGTGGGTATATCGGCTAGTATATATATATATATGTGTGGAAATCTCCCCATATATATATATATATATATTATATATATATATATATATATATATATATATATATATGTGTGTGTGTATGTGTGTGTGTATTGTGTGTGTATGTGTGTGTGTGTGTGATTTTCAACGGTTCTCATATGAGTACATTATTTTCTCAACGCTTTCATTGTGTTATTAGCATTACTTGAATATATAAGCTATATAAATCTACCTTTATGTAAAATTCAATATGTTCAAATCTATCAATCCCATTTTTTAAAAAAGCGTGATTACGTCGACTATTATATATATATATATATATATATATTATATATATATATATATATATATACTGGGGAAAATAAGTATTTCACCCCCTGCTGATTTCTGAGTTGTGTCGCCTTACAAAAATTTGAAAGGGATATAAATTTTCAGTGAGAGTTGAAAGTGAGAGATAGATTTTTTTTTTTAAATTAGAAAATCACATTATATCAATATATAGATAAGTATTCTTTCTTATAATCTCTATTCATTAATTATTTGTAACAAAATGCCTTCTGTTTTGTCAGGTTTTCTGAATCTTATTGAAGTTAGACACGAACGATAAATAAGTCTAGACACTCTAAGAAGGAGATCATAACAATACGTAGATCTCTTTTTAAATGCAAGATCCAGCTAGTTTTTCTTGATATATAGTGGGTAAAATAAGTATTTCAGCCCCTGCTGATTTTCTGAGTTTACCAGCTAACAAACATAGGAATGGTGTATAATTTTCAGGGTAGGTCCATTTTGAAAGTGAGGGGTGGAATATTATAAAAATTGTAGAAAATCACATCTCTTATTATAATGGAGATTGTGGGTTTGTCTGTCTGTAACCGAAACCATATTACTATACAAGTCACAATTCCCTTTGTTATTTACATCACATTCTCTATGATTTTATTTTTTATTTAAACCTCACTTATTAATAAAATTGTTTTACATTATCAATACTGTTCACCATATCTACATACTAATAACATGCAATTGTATTTATATATTCAACAAAATAACGGATTACAGTGTGAATGGAAAGGCTAATTTGCATATTGATCTTAAAAAATTGATTTTAATAAATATATGCTTAGTTTATTGGTTTCTAATTGTTTGGTTTTATCTTAATGAATATGAGCAAAAATCTCTGGGATAAATCTTAAAAGAAATCCATTAACAAGAAATAACTGTAATATTATTCTTTAATTCCTATTTTAACTAAATAGTTAAATTAGGAAAATTTACCAATGAAAGACGGGAGTAATGGAAAATGATGGAAGAGTTAATTTCAAAGTTGTTCTATTTTTCAATCATACCCCCTCTATTCCAAATCTTTTTATCTGCATTCTTATTCAGTTTCCTTAGCCTTTCTAATTTAACATGATATTTTATTATATTAAAACTTAAATACTTGTACCCGGAGGGTGCATATATTTGCTAGTTATATTAATTTTTGAACATTTATTTGTATTTTATTGAAAAAATAATATTTCACACCATAGCAAAATATAACTCAATACTTGATGAAGAAACACTTGTTGGCAAGCACAGCAGCCAGACGTTTCCTGTAGTTGGTTACCAAGTTTTTACAGATCCCAGTTGGAATTTAGCCGAATCCACTTTGCAGATCCTCTCCAAATCTATAAAGTTTGTAGGGTGTTTTCGGAAATTCAAAGCTTCCGCTCCCTCCACGGATTCTCTAAAGGGTTGGGCCCCGAAGAATGACTAGGCCACTTCCTTACCTTAATGTGCTTCTTCTTGGGCCACTCTTTTGTTTCCTTAGCCATATGCTTTGAGTCATTCGTTTTTTTTTTATTACTTTCTTTTTTAACATATTCTGCATTTTCTTTCTTTTTTTCTCTTTCCATCTTTTCCCCACTCTTTATCGCTTTCTTTTCTTTTCTCTTTCTTTCCTTTCCTCTATCCTTTCTTTCTTTCTTTCTTTTTTCTTTCTTTCTTTCATTTCCTCCTCACTTCCTCCTTTTCTTCCTTCCTTTCCTTCTTCTTTCTTTCTATCTTTCTTTCTTTCTTTCTTTCTCCATTCCTTTATTCCCCAAATACATCTTCGTTCATATTTTCTTTCTTTCCATCTTCTTTCTTAATATATTCTGCATTTTCTATTTTTTTCTATCCTTCCTCGCCCTCTTTCTCACTTTTCTTCTTTCTTTCTTTTTCCCTCCCTCTTTTCCTTCCTTTTCTTCCTTCTTCTTTCTTCTTTCTTCTCTTCTTTCTTTTTCTTTCCTTCTCCATTCCTTTATTCCCAAATACTATTCGTTCATATTTTCTTTCTTTTCTTCTTCTTTCTTTTCTTTCTTTCTTTTCTTAATATATTCTGCATTTTCTATATTTTTTTTCTATCCTTCCTTGCCCTCTTCCTCACTTTCTTTCTTTCTTTCTTTCTTTCTTTCTTTCTTTCTTTCTGGGGCAATGAAGCTTTCACTCAATTTCCCTGTACTTGGCCCCATCCATCATTCCCTCAACCCGATGTAATCGTCCTGTCCCCTTAACAGAGAAGCAGCCTCAAATCATAATATTTACACTATAGGGATTAGCCCCTATATTTTTACGGCATGTGGAATTGACCAAATTAAAATAATTAAATTTTCTTAAATAACTAGTTTTACAATGGTATGTCATGAGTTTAGAATTAGGTAAACAAAAGAGAATCGAATGAATATTAGTTTAGAAATATTTTAGAAACAATAGAAACAATGGTTTAAATTCCATTGAAAATATGTACGCCATCAGAATGTACCAAAATCATTCGATATATCATCATTGCAAATCACCTGATATTTGATGAATATTTTAGCTTAATGATCACAATAGACAATGACAAAAAGAAAATTATAAAAAAAGCTCATAGAGCTAAAAAACAAACAGAGACAGTGGGAGCTTACGATCTCTTCCCGACTCGACAGAGTTGGAGCTGATGCTCCTAACCCGACAGTAGGAGCGAAAGTTTCTGCCCCAACATCGACCACATGGGGAGGAAGTCGCTGCCCGAAGACACCAAAATGATATATCAGGTTGGTCTCGTATTTTTCGTTTCCAATTTTCTCTCTCTCACTCAACAACAACAAAATTTCAATCACAAGTTTCAATCACAGACAAAACTGCTACAAAGTTGACACAACCAATCGTACAATATAAACAATACATGTCACACTTCTCACACACAACTACGTACAGACACACATACAGTCGGCAACATCGCTAAAATAACAATTGAAATATACCAATTGTAAATTAATGTATATAAAGTTGTTTCCTTTATCAATTTTGTCTTCTTTTGTTTTCTATGGAAAATACATTTCCGTAGAGTTATACATATAAATTGTGGAGACCCATCAACTCCTCAACTAAACACTCACCAAACAACCACGGTCCCTACAATACTACCATGCTTAATGTTTCGGGTGTTCTTGGGGTCCAAGTCTAGTTGATGATAAAAAGCCCATGTCAATCTCATCACCCAACCCTCCTCAGAATCACCCAGGTGCTTTATTGTAAACGTCAGACGGACCTGTCCATGTGCCTTTTTGAGTAGGGGACCTTGAGGGCACTACATGATTTCAGTCCACTACGAAATCATGTTTGGACGAAAAAAGTTGACTTCGATCCCAGGAATATCATCCCAACCTGTACGGGGGTATGAGTGTAACCTGACATGTGAATTAGCAAAATATGTGTTAGATGAGAATGGAAAACTTTAAGGATGACTCGTCATTGCCACATAGCTTTGTTTCGAGCGATGAGACAAGGCGAAGTGGGAGAGAAAGGAGAGGTCAGAGGTCAGAGGTCAGAGTATGAATTGAGTTTAGAATTACGAGTAAGACATTGAGCTTTTGCTGTCGGCAGTTTTGGCTTGTGGAAAATAAACATCTCATGAGAAAAAGAAGTGACCTTGTGTTATTAGTAAAAACTTTAAATTGCACAAGGCAAGATGTGCCCCCCCCACCCCAGTTGGTTTTCTAGAACCCCAACCCCAATAATTGTTAGTCAACCAATGCATCGACTCTGAAAAAAAGATTCGAGTCTCTCCGGTGTAGTACCGGTCCAGAGATAAAGTAAGTAAAGTCGTCGGGGTGACCTAATGTCGGTATCAGCCAATCCCCAAGGGAGTCTATCCTCTTTTCACTAGCGCTAGACCAAGGCGAGGGCCAGTGTCGAATTAGGAACCTTGTGGTTTCTAACCAAACGCTATACCAACTGAGCTAACCAGAGATATGCATCCCCTTTTCAGTAGCGCTAGACCACGGAGATTTATTTTGCGTCTGTGGTGGAGTGCCACACCTACCATCAGCTCCTCACTTTACCACACAGATCCCTGTGCTACTCATACGTTGAGTTGGCGAGGACCGGTATCGAACAGGGAACCTTGTAGTTTCTAGCCGAACGCTCTACCGACTGAGCTAAACCAGAGATGAGTATACAATATTATTTCCATACCAAAAACATCATCACTCCATTCCGAAGATAAGAACCACAACGCGTAACGTGCGTTGACAGAATCATCCCTCCATCCCGACAAGGAGAGCGTAGAGTTACTCCAAGGCAAAGAGGGTTTAACGAAGTATCGATATTATTTATAAGCCGGGGGGGGGGAGGTGGCGGGGAAAGAACTACTTCGTCGTATTTGTTGTTAGCGCCGGCTTTTACAGGATAAATCGGTCAGTCGCAGACGCATGGACAAATTTAGTTGGCCATTTTCAATAGACCTTCATCGTTTTGCTTGCCAAACTCAGAAAACGAAAAAAAAATGAAAAAGAAAAAGAAAAAAAGAAAAAGAAAAAAAAGATGAAAAGGCACGGATGGGGGGGGGGCACGTAGTCAAGAGAAAGGAAGGAAAAAAAGGGAAAAATCACGATGAAATCTCGTCAGTGGACGAGAAGTATACTTGAATCGTTGCCATGCGCAAATCATAAAATGGATGTTGGGAAAAAATTTTGAAGAATCCCAGAAAAGTAATGTTGTTGCCCGGTGAAGAAGAAGAAGGAAGAAGAAGAAGAAAAAAAAGAAGGAAAGAAGAAGAAGAGAGAAGAAGAAGAAGAAGAAGAAGAAGAAAGAAGAAAGAAGAAGAAAGAAGAAGAAGAAGAAGAAGAAGGAGAAGAAGAGAAGAAGAGAAGAAGAAGAAGAAGAAGAAGGAGAAGAAGAAGAAGAAAGAAGAAAAAAGAAGAAGAAGAAGAAGAAGAGAGAAGAAGAAGAAGAAGAAGAAAGCAGAAGAAGAAGAAGAAGAAAAAGAAGAAGAAGAAGAAGAAGAAGAAAAGAAGAAGAAGAAGAAGAGAGAAGAAGAAGAAGAAGAAGATATGGGCGGCGGTGGATGAAGATGTGTGCTGGTCGATGCAGGGGATGGGAGCAAGTATTTTAAATGGTGAAAAGTGATGCAGACAGAGGCGAAAAAGGAAGAAGGGTAGTGGAAGACGAGATTAGAGACACGCACACACTCACATAAGTTTGTAATCGGCAGAGGCCTCATATATATATATATATATATATATATACACTGTAAAAACAAGGGCTTCAGGAATAATTTTATCATCTTTATAAGCATTAGCCAACGTTAAAACATTTTGGTTTGCATTAAACCCATCATCAAAGGCATTGAAACTTTGTGATGTAAATTGTGTTCGAAATCATATTATATATATATATATATAATATATATATATATATATAAAATTTTGTTCTGGTTCCAACGGAGAAAATTTAATATTTTATAAAAAAGAAGGTCCGCAAAATGTATTATGTTTTCAGAAAAAATTATTATGTTCTCAGAAAAATTTCAGATCTGAAACACGTGTTGCTTATGTAAGATAAAAAGAATAACAATTTTTTTTTGAAAACATAATTACATTTTGCGGACCTTCTTTTTTATAATATATATATATAATATATATATATATATATATATATATAATATATATAAATGCATATATATATATATAAACACCACACACACGCATCTATATATATATATATATATATATAATATATATATATATATATATATATAAATGCTTATATATATATAAACACACACACACGCATATATATATATATATATATATATATATATATATATATATATATATATATATATATATATATTTAGGCAGCAGTCGTTCTCTTAAATATGTTTTGATAACAATTAGTGACCAAGTTCTTGGAACATATTTTTGTTGATTTTTTCTACGGCACCTCAGTGAGGCATAGAATACGCTGACTCTGTAACATGGAGAGGCATATTACCCCATCCAAAAAGCATATATTCAAGATGATGCTAAACCGCATCTGATGACGAGGTTCCAGTTCTGGACATCTTGGGAGTATGAAGTACACCTTCATTAAACATTTACATATTGAACTATATGACAATAACTCTTAAGTAAACATATCGAACGTCATAATAATTAAATTATAATACCGTGGTATATCCACAGGCCCTGCTAGCATGTATAATTTAAAATATAAGAATTTTAGCATCCAACTAAAGTTTTTTCTCAATACAAATCATCGAATCTGTTGAGCATCTCCCCTTTTCACTATCTTCTCCCGAAAGAAAATCTTTGCATAATTATATAATTACTAGACAAAACTTGACCGGTTGAGTCACCCATTGAGCTCAGGGTTGATAATTGAGATTAGGCAAACGTGAGTTTGCAAAGCTTAATTAAATACTCTAAAGTCCATTCTGAATCATGCAAGTTATACCTGTTAGGATCCCATCTATGGTTCAAATAGATATGTTTAAAATTATTCGTGTTCAGCAGGATCGTGTGAAGAAAAATAAAAAAATAAAATACAAAAGATGTCTCTTAAGAAACGCAAAGGTGAGACGACAAATACTTACTGAAATGACTGCATTGTTTAATTGTTCGGAGATGCTGATACGTACGCATCCTGCATCACTGAAGTATAAAAATCTAAAAGTATGCAGGAAAATCATATCCATGCATCCCAGTGTTTTTTTCTTCCTCCACCATTTCCAGTTAACTGTTGATACATTTCAATATTTTCTTGGAAATGAATTACTGGCTATGGGGTACAAGGTAGGAGTTCGTTGTTTATAGATTAAAACATCTCTACAATTTATTAAGAAACTTTAGTTGGGACACATCAAAAAATTAATATGAACGTCCAATGAACACGATTCCCTAACCTTTAAGCAACCCGTTTATGTCAACCCTGAGCCGGGTTGACATGCTTGGTTTGACATAAACAATAATGCTGATTTTTTTCTTGTCGTAATGGGGAGCCATCAAAGAAGTTTGAACCCGACCCTTTATTCAATCCACGGGAGTATCCTGTTCTCGTTCTGCTAACCATTGCTGAGGTAAAGGTATTAAGCTGTGTTAATTATTATTCTATGTTACTGCTGATCCTGACCAAGATTGAACCTGTAGCTTAGAGATAACTGTCACTTAGAACTGTCTTAACCCAATCGGCCGAAACTTTGTATAGATGACAATAGAGATGTGGACAATAGTCCGAATAATCCAAATAATACTAATTATCAAGCTGCATCTAAATAATTCAGTAATAATGTAAAATATGTTAAATACCTTGATACCCCCTCACTATAATCTGATTGAACAGTGTCATGTATAGATATTCGACACTGTGATGGTACAGGCACCTAAGCCTACAAGCTAAACTTACTCGCCAGACTACACCACGACTGCTCGGAAGACGATTTTGCTATTCGACGCACCAACTATTACTGCGATAATATACCAAATACCAACTTCATAATATATCCCTTAACCCGGATATATCAGATTCTAAAATTTTACAATAAACCAAATGGAAAAAATACAACGGTCCCAGAGTTTGATTGATAGGCTGTCACCCCCCGGGCTCATCTGGAAGCGAGGCTCTCATTGGTTTAGTGAGTCACGTGAAAATAGTTTAGAATTTATTAGTTAGAGACTGAGCGCTTGATTCGGGCGGTTTCATATTTTTAATATTTAACCCATAGATTGTATCTGAACAGTATTACCACTCCGGGTCAGCGCTCGATTCGGGCTGACATATTTTTCTATTTAACCTATAGTAGCCCTACAGAACTACCATCCCAGATCAGAGTTGACCTGGGAGTAAAGGTGATGCAGGGATTCTCCATTCTGGAATTTCACCATTAGATGCAAAACACAGGAATTAAAATCACGAGAGCTTATCCTTTATTATTGTCTCTGTTATGTGATCTTCTTTTCATATGAATAATTACCTAATTAATCAATTGTCTTTAATGGCATGTCAATCTGCCTGAGGTTATTTCATGCTTAATGGTTAGGGAATTGGATACATTGTACATTTATCAATATAGATAATCAAGCTTCCCCGAGGAACACAGGGGTTAAAATCACATGAGAGCTTACCCTTTATTATTGTCTCTGTTATGTAATCTTCATATCATAGATTTGGATTGGTTTGTTTTACGGCATATCAACCTCAGTGGGTCATTTAATTCCAACAAAGTTTTGAAATCAAATCATTCTTAATGGATAATCAATTTTTTTATTAACACATCTTTCTATTTAACCCATACATGGGACCCTAACAATTCTTCTTGTCATAGAAATAACTACCTAATTGATCAATTGTATTTAATGGCATGTCAACCTGCCTGGGGTTATTAACCACGACATGTAAGAACAATTGATTTTGTTTGTTTGTTTGTTTTGTTTTACGGCATATCAACCTCAATGGGTCATTTAATGCCGATAAAGTTTTGAAATAAATCAATTCTTAATGGATAATACAATTTTTTATAATACATTTTCTATTTAACCCATAGATGGGACCCTAACAGGTACTACCACTCCGGGTCAGAGTGGACCAGGGAGCAATGGTGATGAAGGGGTGCTCCACATTCCCCAAACCTCCAAAACTGGAACCTCACCATCAGATAGAGTTTAACGTCATTCCCAGGACATGTAGACCCGCAGCCACGCCTTCTAGCACCCATATGATAAAAGGGATTGGAGCTTGCCATAAGGGCAATAGGGTTGGGAAAATCATATAGGTGCTAGGGCTTGACGTGACCAGCCGATTGATCGGAGGGGGCCTCTCAGACCGCCCGTCTAGCTCAAGATAGGGCCAAAGTGGAGTATTACATGTCATGAACTGCTCATCCACCTGGGCTCTATCCTTAAGCATCACGGGTCGCCACCCACGGCCAACAGGTGGCCCCATTGGGGGATTCTTACCCTTCTGCAGAGGTGCAGTCGGTGCATTCTAACGCCCCAGCCGACAGGGCGAAAGAACAATTGAGCATAACTGTAAATAATAATAAACAGATCTAGAACTATTAATCTAGACATATCGGATATTCCCGGTTATAGATATTAACTTGTGATCCTATGTAGACGTTTTGTAAAGTGACACTTTGATCCCTAGCAAAACAAACGGACAGCAAACATCTTCATCCAAGCTAAGGTTACGGTGAATCAAACAATAAAAGAAAGACATAAATAAACAGTAAAAGCGACATTGTTCATTGTAAAGACAGATAAGAAAAGATAAATCAACAAACACAATTAATTCTAAACAAAAATAGTAACAGAAGTAATTAGTGACACGAATCAATACGTTCCGAAAAAAAAAAAAAGAAGCTGGAACTGTTATCACTGGAAAGCATCCATTTTATGTCCATTAATCTATTCAAAGGCACAAAATTGTTGGCTTCTATTAACAGTCCAATTCGAAAAACCCGTTGGGTCTGGTTTTTGGCGCCGCTCTCTGATTGGTTAACTATGTTGGTGTGTTATGAAACGTTAGACCAATTAAGGAGCGGGACGACGCGTAGCTTAGCAGGTAAAGTCTATTAAAGGCAACTGGAGGTTTAGGGTTTAAAAAAAAAGTCCCTGCTTAAAACGAAAGGATATGAATCTGCATTATATCAGTCGATAGTTAATTAATTATCTGTTATCAGTATCGTAAGCGATGTTCTCCTGTGGACACCTACGCATGGGCACACCAGTGTGGGCTGACCAGCAAAACCTTGAGCAATCAGCTCTGTGCACATTATTGATACCCTGTGGAAGATTTTCCAATGGGATACTGGATAGAGAGAGAGAGAGAGAGAGAGAGAGGAGAGAGAGAGAGAGAGAGAGAGAGAGAGAGAGAGAGAGAGAGATGATGATGATGATGATGATTTGTATCTGTAGCCGTTAATATTGCCTGTGGCTCAAAGATGTGATACGTTTAACGCGAAGGGCCGGGTTTAGCTCAGTCGGTAGAGCTTCGGCTAGGAGTCACAAGGTTCCTGGTTCGATACTGGTCTCGCCAACTCAGTTTATGAGTAGCACAGAGATCTGTGCGGTAAATTAAGGAGCCGATGGTAGGTGTGACTCTCCGACGACTTTACTTTTTACTTACTGAGAATAAACTTGTGGAAAGGGTTCACTTCCGGTCAACTCACAACAGATCGGTATCAAATCCCGAGTTATTAAAGATTAGGACAATCTAGTTCAGCATTTAATCCAGAATGAGCAAAATTCCAAATAGTTAAATCCAAATAGTAAGTCCAACTTTTTCCTTGCAGGAGACGTCACATTAAATTTTTTTTTAACCACCCTAACAGAGAAGTGGAAGACAAAAAACTTTTTTGGGAAATCTTTCTGTTGAATCCTGATGTGGATGTAACGTTTGTTTGTTTATGATTTTAACGCATATTAACAAATCTAGGGTTATGCCATGCGTTAGGCAGTTATAATATCGTGTATTATATTTATACTTTTAGTAATTGTTTTAAAAATGTGTTGGGGATTCTGTTGTATGGTATTGATTTGTTTCATGTCTATATTCTATGGTATAATTTCATTTCCCTAAAAAAGAGAAATATCCTCCATGTTGACATTTTCAAACAGAGCTTTCATATTATTTGCTTTAAAATAATGGTTTCTGATGTGAGCTAGAAACCTGCATTCCATGTATAAGTGTTTAACTGTCAAAGGTGTTTGACATGTTCCACATTGTGGTTGTTTTCTGTTTGAGTTATATTGAGTGCGTTAGTCTTGTATGACCATGCGTAATCGAGATACAATGACTTGTGGCGATCTCTCAGGGTCGTATCCTGAGTTTCAAGGTACCAAATGTGGTACTGTGCTAGTCGCTGGACCAAATGTCGTCCTATAAGTGCGTGTTGTCCTCGGATCACTTAAGGTTGATGAACCTTAATTATGTTTAGATATGTTTTAAATCCGGGTAGAAAAAAAATAAAAGTCATTGTTCTGAAATATTAGACTGCAACTTTTGATCCACCGTGGTGGCTCTGTAATTAACCAGATCGATGTCCTTTTTATTCCTATCAGCCAAACCAACTTGGCTACAATATGGATGTAGAAGGAATTAGGGAAAAAACAAATTCTAAGATGTTCCCTAGAACATCTGCGAGAAGATGGGATTGGAAATCACTTGTATTACAATACAAGATTAAATCATAAGAAGTTAAAAAACAAGTAACTTCTAACAACTCACTAACTCATAAAGACAAACTCTCACCATCCTGTACAAGATGCTCCACGCTTCCAAACGAAACTGAATAGAAAAGTGGGACAAGGACTTAAATCTTGGACGTACTATCTTATTAAAATAAAGTTTAAGATATTAGTGAGATTAATTTGCATACTGGTTTTAACAATCCGGTTTAATAAATGGTTACTTGGTGTTATCGATTCTAAATCTTATTATAATGGAGACTCTGTATCAGTCTGTCTCCAACTACAACTACGCACCAACGATGTCACAAACTCTTTAGTATTTACTCATATTTCATCAAGATTATTGAATAGACATTATACAAGTTTATTATTATTTCTATTAATGATCTTTACTTGATAAAAATTCAAATTAGACTTGTTCAAACGGTCAATATCAACCATTGATTAAATCATTATGTGTATATAATATCACTAAGAAATAAAGGTTTACATTAGCAGTTAGTGTGAGGCTCACGATGTGCATACTGGTTTTAAACAATCCGGTTTAATAAAATGTTACTTGTGGCGTTTCTAAGATGATGGGGTTTTATACTCAAATGCCTTACAAAAAACGAATTTTTTTTAAAGGATGCAAAGAAATAAAATTCAGTTGATAAGCTAACTAGATAATCAGGTATTACATTTTTGTTTCATCTTGTGCGATTTGGACGGTCTTATTTTTAACGAGAAGGTGTGTGCAAGGTGATAACGGTCGTACTTTAAGTTATCGGAGAATTATATATAGATAAGTCTTCTTTCTTGTAATCTCTATTCATAATTATTTCTAACAAAATGCTTCTGTTTTTGTCAGGTTTCTGAATTTTAGTTAAGTTAGACCACGAACGATAAATAAGTCTAGACACTCTAAGAAGGAGATCATAACAATACCGTTAAATATCTTTTTAAAATCAGATGCAGCGAGTTTGTCATGGATATACAATGGGTAAAATAAATATTTCAGCCGCTTCTGATTTTTCTGAGTTTACCGCTTTTACAAACATAGGAATGGTGTATATCAGGTAGGTCCATTTTGATAGTGAGGGGTGGAATATTTTAAAATTGTAGGAAAATCACATTATATTAATTTTTTGAACATTATTTGTATTTTATTGAAAAAAAAAGTATTTCACCACCATAGCAAAATAAACTCATACTGAGATGAAAAAAAGCAACCTATTAGCGAAGCACAACAGCCAGGCTTTTAATTTGATTGTTTTGTTTTGTTTTGTTTTGTTTTACGGCATATCACCTCAATGGGTCATTTAATGCCGTATAAGTTTTGAAATTAAATCAATTCTTGGTAATACAAATTTTTTATAAATAATTTCTATACTAACCCATTAGATGGACCCAACAGGTACTACCTCTCCGAGTTAGAGTGAACCTGAAGCAATGGTGATGAAGGGTGCTCCACTTCCCCAAAACCTCCAAAACTGGAACCTCACATCAGATAGAGGTTTAACGTCATTCCGGACATGTAGACCCGCACCACGCCTTCTAGCACCCATATGATAAAAAGGGGATGCGGCTTGCCTAAGGGCAATAGGGCTTGGGAAAATCATATAGGTTCTGGGCTTGACGTGACCGCCGATTAATCTAGCCAAGATAAGGCCAAGTGGAGTATTGCATGTCATGAACTGCTCATCCTCCTAAGCATCACGGGTCGCCACCACGGCACAGGATGGGCCCATTGGGGAGTCTTACCCTCTGCAGGTGCAGTCGGTTTGCATTCTAACGCCCCAGCGACGAGTGGGCTTTTAATTTAGTTGTCTAACCACTTTTTTCGGCGGGAATCCGCCAATTATCCTTCCAGAGCTCAATGTTGATCCAACGTTACATTTTTTTTTAGTATCTATTTTTATGCTTGGTTTTAACGAGGCCAATTAACTAGGCAGAAAGATGATACTCTTGAAACTTTATGGTGGCTGCAATAAGATGTCAAATAGAGCATTAATAGAAAGAATTAGTAGTAGTTGAGCCAAGTTTATTATAAGGGAAATAACTCATGAGATGAAGAGGAGTACTGTTCTTATAACCGAAATAAACATTGTTTCTCGGCAGCATTGGACAGCACCATAAGAACTGGCAAGTGTAACAACATTCAATTTGGTTACAAGGTTTTTTACACATCCTGTATGGGGGATTCTAACCCACCTATCTTGCAGATCCTTACTCCAAATTCTTAGGTTTGTAGGTTGTTGTTCGGGGAACACTCAAACCATTAGCTCCTCACGGATTACTCTTAAAGGATTTAAGGTAGTATTTGTTCAATACCCCACTTGTATGGACTGGCACAAGCTCGTTTTAATGGTTGAACCCACCCAAAGCCGAATTGTCATGGTGGGAAATGATGATGATACTTGTAAACAAGGTATGTTTGGAATGGCCCTTTATAATATATATATATTTAAAAATGGATAAAAGAACCTACTCGGTTTCACCATAAGGTCTTCAGGGGTTATAATCCACTGAATTAATCGAGGTACCGGATTAATTGTAGCGATCACACGTGGTGTTCACTGGTATCAGAGTTACGTTACAAGGTCCCTTGTATCCTTATGGTGTGAAAACTCGAGTACGTTTCTTTGTATCCATTTTTTAAAAATAATGTTGCTCTACTCGTTATTGAGCACTTCTTATTTATATAAAACTGGACTTACCCCTGAATTTTGTACCTCGAACTGATCGTGCCCATTTTCACCGGTAGCCACCTTTTATCTTTATATAGTATATATATATATTGGTTTGTTTGGTTTGGTTTGGAAGGCTATCACAATGCAAGTGTAAAGAAAAAAGAAGGTAACTGTGATTTATTAATATTGTTTGATAAAAATCCCTTCACAGAAGGATCGCGTAGAACTGAAGTTCTTTCGCTTGGTGGCTGTTTTCATTCTCGCTCTGTCTCATGTCTTCCAAATTCTGTGTGTGTGCGGGGTCGTGCGCGGGGTTTGTGCTTGTTATGTGTGTGTTTGTGTGTGTGGACACACAGTAGTGAAGCGCATACACACACACACACACACAGCTTATATAAAAGAGTATTATATATATTGTATATGGAGGGCCAGAATATCAAAGAGGAGAGCATCGATGATGAATACGAGAAGAGAGAGAGAGAGAGGAGAGAGAGAGAGAGAGGGAGATAATGTGTCGTGGTGTAATGTGTGTTTAAAAGGACAACTAACAAGCCTGACGCTTTATATAAGATGGACGAATGATCATTACGCAGGGAAGGTGCCCACAAGAGTGTTTTGTGTAACAAAAGCGAAAATAAGGATTGCCACCTGGGCAAAACGTCAAATCTCGTCTTGTGAGGTCAGGTTCTCTCCATGTCTCACGGTGGCCAACATGGACGTGACTTTCAGAATCTGAGACGAATTGATCAAACAATAATATATATATTATATATATATATATTGCTCATTTCCCTTAACTTACTTTGCATATATATTTAATAAGAGGTTGTTTAGGCAATCAATCTAGGAGAAGGAAAATCTAAAATTTCAAAGCAGGTTACTTTCTTCAAAGTGACTTGTGTCACATACTGCTGTGGCGGATGGCGTGATGCAAATATATAGAAGGTGTAAAATGCTTTGTAAAAAACGAATTTTTATAGTAGAAGCTCTGAACTCATTTTACTGACAGATAGAATTACTAGAAGTCGTTACTTTTTGCGAACCCACCAAATTTGGAGGAATAAAATCAACATACTCCGCCAATTTTGGAGGAAGCTCGGAATTTTGGGGGATTGTGTAACGTTAACATATCCACACATGGGACACATTTAAGAAAAATTGAAAAGGGTGGGTGAAAATTTTACTTTCTTCTGGATTGATTTGACATGGAATTACCCGTCTTTCTGACTTACACCATCAAGCCATTCACGCTACGTATTATCTAGTGTTAGCTTATCCACTGACTTCTTATTTCTTGTATCCTTTGAAAAAAAGTCGTTTTGTAAGGCCTTTAACCAAGTTGGAGTTGGCTAGTGGGAATAAAGGACATCGATCTCATAAGACACAAAAACATTTAACATACAACACTCCACTTTGCCCTTACTTTAGGCTAGACGGGCTGTCGAGAGGCACCACCGATCAATCGCTGGTTACGTCAATTCTAGTATTATAGGATTCTCGATCCAATTGTCCTTATCGAAAACCTCCAAACCTTTTTATCATGTATGTAACTGGGGGGTCTTAATATCCTTTGGGTATGACGTTAAACTCTATGTATGGTGAGGTTACATCTGGAGGTCTGGGGAAAGTGAAGCACACCAAAATTACCATTACTCCCAGGTCCACTCTGATCCCGGAGTGTTAGTATCTATGGGTCCCATCTATGGTTACATAGAACAATGTGTTTATAACAAATTGAGTTCTTATCAAGAATGAATAAACAAAAATCAATCGGTTGGTCACATCAAGCCATAGCCATCTATAGAATTGTCAGGACTCAATTGGCAACATACTCCCAGGTCCACCCTTAACCCGGAGTGGTCGTACCTGTTAGGGTCCCATAAATAGAAAAATGAGTTTTTTAAAATTGTTTAAAAGATTGAGTTTTAAAAAAAAATCAATACGCATCAAAAATTGATAAAACAAAATGGCTTCGGCATAGCATAACACAATAAGGGTTGACATGCCGTAAAATCAACCAACCACCCAACCAACCAACAGAGTGGTCGTGTCTGTTAGTGTCCCATAAATAGAAAAATGAGTTTCCAAATGTTTGTTTTAAAATTTGAGTTTAAATAACGCATTTTCAATAACCACCAAGAATTAATGAAACAAAACGGCTTTGGCATAATATAACCCAACACGTGTTGACATGCCGTTAAAATCCGACCAACCAACCAACCAACCAACCAAACAACGGAATGGTCGTACCTGTTAGGGTCCCATAAATAGTAAAATGAGTTTTAAGAGATTTGTTTAAAAATTGATTTTAGAAAACGAATTTTCAATACCCATCAAGAATTAATAAAACAAAATGGCTTCGGCATAAGATAACCCAACAAGGGTTCACATGCCGTAAAATCCAACTCACCAACAAACCAACGAGCCAGCCAACCAACTAACCAACAAAAACATTGATGCCAATATGGCTGAACTTTCGTAGTCTCGTAAAACGCAGAGAAAAATGAAAGTAAATTGAAAGTATCGATTGTCAGTCGTTTTAAACAAGACCCAAGTCAAGTAAACACAGTTGGTCAAAAAATGGCAAGAGGTGAGATTAAAGCATGACCGTTTGACCGCTTGACCAGCCAAGAGATGATCGGTCTACGTTTGATGAACTCAGAGAGAAACAGTCTATCATTCTCACACGTTGCTGTCCGCTGAAGTTCACGGTGGCCCGACCAGCCGGCTCTAAAACGCATGAACCGGACTGCGGCAGAAGGGTTGGCGTGAACTGGACTGCGGCTGAAGGGTTGGCGCAGATGGCCAGAAGAGGGTCGGAAATAAGGTCGGCAAGTCAATAAGGTTAATATTGAAGTGCACGAATCAGGAAGAGGAGGAGAAATATTTGCAATGTGGCGAGTGGCCAATTAAGATATTGAGTACACATCTTCATTGACCGGTAAAACGCGACGGCAAAATCCAAGACTTCTTTATAGCGTATCTACAGAATTTTAAGTGAAGGTTCTGATAGTCTTAGGAGGACTCGGAAAAAAGTACTTGCTTATGGGAAACTACCATCGATACGTCTGTTTTAATGATAGGCGGCATGTGTGAAACCATCGAAGGTTATCTTTTGCCATGAGGTTAGGGAATTGCGTTCCATTCTTTGTTCATATTTACATTTCAAGATAATATATAATATATATATATATATTATATATATTAATATATATATATTATATGTGTGTGTGTGGTATGTGTGTTTGAATGATGGTGAACTCATGATCGTGAACTTGTGCATTACAATTTTACACACACACACACACACACACACACACACAAAATATATATATATATAATATATATATATATATATCTTTCTGTATGTGTGTGTGTGTGTGTGTGCGCGGGGGGGGCGCACTCATGCATGAGCGTCTTATATGTGTTTTTATGGGCACCTTACGTGGTGTAATGGTAGCAAGTTATTATCGCAAACCATTGTTAGTGGAGTTCTATTATCACTGGGCACTCCATACTTCTTGCCTTTCGTGCCACATCTAAGCTAAGCTTAGTAAATAACTATATCTGTGTCATGTGTGTGCATTTATATGTATGTTTTATGCATGTGCGTACGTATGTGTGCATGTGTATGATTGTGTGTGTGTGTATATATGTGTGCACGTTCTTGAGCATGAGACCCTGAATGTATATGCACACACATTAACACAGAAGCACACACACACGCAGAAACACACATATATATATTCTTTGTCTGTCTGCCCCCCCCTCTCTCTCTCTCTATCTATCTCTCTCTCTTTGGGTCATGCGTGTGTGAACAGATATGCATTTAGATTCTCACCGGCTAATTTGTCTCATGATATAATGTATATGTTTACGTTGTGTGTTTCATGTATCGTTTCCTGTGAGTGTCCAAGGGTGGTCATGTCCATGGGCTTAGCTTCACGCTATTAGGCATGGTCTCCCTTCAATAGTAGTTTAAACCAATAAAGTTTTTCTTTTACTTATATTTTTTTAATAATTTGTACTACTATTGATTAATAAATTTCTTATTTCTTATTTCTTATTAAGGGATTTAAGTATATTGAATTATTCCTTTTAGGCAGATACATGTAAACCTTAATAAAAACCCCTACCCTCTATAAGCCTTTGTGTATGTGCGTCTCTGAGTGCACAGGGTGTCCACAAAGTCTTCAAACAGTTTTAAAATGAAATAATTTTAAACGCAAATTGTACAAAGATGATAAAATCTTTTCATAAAAAAAAACATAAAGTTCAACTCTGGAATTGATTATTATTAATGTATTTTTTATTATTGCACTTCAACATGACCGCCACTTTGTTGATAAATTTTCCAACCCGTAGCGGGACATTATGGACACCCTGTACATATATATTATGACGTATGGACACATACACACACTCAGACTGTACACACTCGTACACACACACACACACACACCACACATATTATATATATATTTAGTATACCAAGCGTGTGGTAAATCCTTGCGGTGAGAAAAAAAGCCCTGAAGAGCATTAAGCGAAACTAATAGTAGGTTGTCTTGACTCATTAGATTTATCTTTATTATGCCTCTACTTAGGTTGAAGCACTTTTACTTATTAGCTATTCTCCTAGCGGTTTTATATGAATATATATAATATATTCTTATATACATTATATACATATAAATTGTTTTTTCTTTTGGCCAAATACTATACCAATAGATTATTTTTTGTTGGTACGACTATCTTTTGGTCTTTTTTTTTTTTTCAAATTTTTTTCTCCCCGGTTGATGTTTGGTAGTAATTTTTACAAATCAAACTATTTTCTGGTTTTTTCTCACCGCAAGGATTTACCCAAACGCTTGATATACTAAATTTAGCTCTAGTTTTAACTATTGAGCACTCCCTAAGCTATTTGTAATGGAGCAAAGAAACATAAATTATTCGTACAAAAATATCCCGATCCCAGAAATCATTAAATATTAGAAGAGTCAGATCTTAGCCCTGAAGAGCATTAAGCGAAACTAATTTAGTAGGTTCGACTGACTCATTAGATTTATCTCTCTAAATGAATATATGTGTGAAACTCTTAAATGGCATCAAGTATTCCTATATAAAACAAATTAATTTGCAAACATTATTTGTTCAAAGAGTCGGGTTAGCTCAGTTTGTTAGAGCGTTCGGTTTAGAGACCACAAGGTTCTTAGTTCGAAACCGGCCCGCGCAAGCTGATGGTAGGTGTGGCGCCCCACCTTCAGACGCAGAAATGATCTCCTTGGTCTAGCGCTTAGTAAAAAGGGATAGACTCTCTTGCTGATTGGCTGATACCTGACTATAGGCCGACCCCGATGAGCCCAACGATATTGGTTCAATTTCAAACATATCAGTTTTACTATATTGGGAAATTAACACATACTAACAAACCAGGGCGTTTGGTAATGAAGTATAATTACACACACTCAAAAACTGGAACCGCAGCACCTGAATACAGGTTAATGTCATATCCGGATATTCTTATTTGGGGTGTCCTATATCTCTGCTTAGGGGTACATTCAGCGAATTCTTAGCCCTGACAGAGAGAGGGACCATATGTGAGTGTAGTTGGTATTTTTGGGTGCTTATGAGTTTACGTGAGCGTGTTTCGAAATAGCTTTGGTTTCATGTATGCATATACAAACACACACACACACACACACACACACACATATATATATATATATATATTATACTTAGCAGGAATATATGCACCCTCCGGTGTAAGTATTTAAAATTTTAATGTAATAAATATTAAATTAAATAGAAATCTAATGAAACTAAATAAAATGCAGATTTAAAAAGTTGAAACAGACGAGGTATAATCGAAAAATAGAACAGCTGAAATTACTCTTCCTCACTCCCTCTTTCATTACTAAATTTTCCTAATTTAACTATTTAGCTAAAATAGAAAGTAAAGAACAAAAGTACAGTTTATTTTCTTCTTGTTAATATATTTCGTTTAGATTTATACCCGAGATTTTTACTCATATTCATAAGATAAACCAACAATTAGAATCAATAATACTAAGCACATATTTAATAAAATCAAATTTTTGATGTCAATAATGCAAATTAGCCTTCCGCGTTAACACTGTACCGTTATTTGTTGTAATTAAATAAACATTGCATGGGATTACTATGTTAATAAGGCCAACAGTTATTAACGTAAAGCAATTTTATTAGTAAATTGAGTTTTAGATAAAAATAAAGTCACGTGGGAATGTGACGTAAATAATTAAGGGAATTGTGACTTGAGTAGTAATATAGTTTCGGTTACAGACAGAAAAACACACAATCTCCATTATAATAAGATATTATACGTATATCATTATGTATTGGAGAATGAATATAGGCTAGATTAGAGGTGTAACAGCTGTATTTATTTGTTTTATGTAGTAACAGCTTACTAGCCACTGCTCGTCACGACTATGAACCAGTTAGAATTTTCACATGCGCACTTTCCTGACAGGAAGTGGCTAGTAAGCTGCTTAGAAACCAATGGTAACAATCGCCATTTAATTGTAGTGAACCCAATAACATATATATATATATATATATATATATATATATATAAAGAATGGAGTATGAATGTGAAAAGTATTAACATATGAAGGTGTTCAATGCTAAAATAGCAGTACAGATTTTAATCATATATTACATATGGATTTAATATCCTGTAACTAAAGTTTCATGCTTACTTGCAATCATCAGAAGGTCAAAATGTTAAGGCTTAAAAAAAAACGGTGGCTTGTTTAGCGTTTATATACCGTGAAGAGTGTTCACGCGATGGGATGTTATAACGCTAAACTTATATTTAAAACAAAATAAACATGCTTAGTTCTCAATGCACGTGTGTCCAGACAAATTTTATTTGGATAGATTAGGCGAAAATGAGGGGAATTAATTAAGGTCGGGTGGTAAATGAAATAAAAAATGTGTTCAAATGTCTACATTTGGAAATGAGTTCGCCTATCTTTCTCAATAGATTTACGTTTGTATTTTGAGAATACACAATTTTCTTCAATGAAAGTCCACAGTTGCGCAGGCCACTTTTGTAAGCCCGGTCCTTTTTGATAATTTCCCATTCTTATCATAGGTGTTTCTGCCGTTGTATCTTTAATGTGCCATACATATTTGGATAAGGTGGTGCTGTTTGCATATTTTTCATGATCACAACCCGAGCGATAGATGCAACTGTTTCGATAAAACAAAATGCCCTTAAATGGCAATTGTTTAACCAATAACATTTTCTATAAGGCCACAATCAAGAAAGTGAAATAAGTAAATAATGTATATATATATATACATATAATATATATATATATTTCTTGATTTAGGTTTAGCATGAAGAATTGAGATCGATAATAAATGGCCGTCTAACATGCTTAGAGGGACGGATGTGGATTCTTTTAGTTTTGACGTTTTGTGTTTAGAACAAATAGTACAACGACAATAAGATTCCAATCGAAGATTAATCTAGAATGAAATCGAAAGTCCTAGAGATTTTGGTCAGAAAAGTTTGGTACCAGACAAATTCTATGAATTGCAAAGAATGTCTATTCAATTTTGAGAGCTCTCGGCACAGGAATATGTCAGGAGAGACACATTCAAGAGAAGAAGAGAGAGAGAGAAGAGAGAGAGAGAGAAGGAGAGAGAGTAGAGAGAGAGAGAGAGAGAGAGATCCAATCAACGCGGCAAGGTGAAATTCATTCTACTTTGAGAGCTCTCTGCACAAGAATATGTCAGGAGAGATGCATTCCAAAAGAATATATATATATATATTATATATATATATATATATATATATATATATGAGAGTAAGTAAACAAATAATATCTTTATTTGATATGGCTTTTTTAGCCGACAATCTTTGGGGGATATGTGCTTAATTAAAGTCATACCTCTTTTTGAAAATTAATCAGTTAATAATTAATGAATTTAGGCGGGCATCTATGTTCAAATGTAAGGTTAAACAAATCGAGAAAATATCAATCCCTGAATGTACATTTTGACCTATTAGGTCTCATCAGCAAGCTTATAGACATGGGAGACCACTCAGTGTGTGACTCGAAATCTCGACTGCCAAGCTGAACATATATGCCCGCCTAAATTCATTAATTATTAACTAATTAATTTTCCAAATTAGGTATGACTTCTTTAAAGCACATATCCTCAAAAAAAAAAAGAATAAATATATATATGTAATGCCTAAAATATATATATATATAATATATATATAATATATATAATAGGTAGATAGATAGATTGTTTAAAAATCCCTTCTCGTATAAAGTTTGGTATTAAAAGTGACAGAATGAAACATTACAAAGTGAGTGCAGATTGATTTCGGCATTTCTCGGAAATGTGCATCTATGGTTGAATCGTTTAGAAAGTGTAGAGAATTCTTCAAGTGTCAAGTTCGCGGCGTTCCTCCAAGACACCAACTCCCGCGTCGAAGAATGCCGTAGATTCGGGCGCTGTTTTCATGAAAAAAGGGCGAGTGGTTGTTTGTTTTTTTTTTTTGCTATTTTTTTCTTTCTTAAAGTACGGGGAAAATAAACTAAAAACAAAACAAAAAACAGAAAAAAAAACAAAAAAACAACGAATAAACAGTTGAAGCGACTCGTGTTTAGAGGGTAGGTATTTACTAAGTTACGCAGAGGCTCGTACCGTTTGCTACCATTTAGTAAATTACAAAGATAGCCATAAGGACGGATTCACAGGCAAAGAATGAACAAGAGCAGAACACACAGACACAGAGAAATACACACCCAAAAATGAGAATGGAATCATCTGATGAAACCTCGGAAGAAAGAAACACCATCATCTCACAGGTTAATTCAACCTAGCAATTGCTTATTAATCCGTTCACCTTGTATCTTTGTTAAGTAAACATTTTTCTATCCTTAATACTTGCGTTTCTTCCTATTAATTCTCTGTTAATTTTGATACTTACAATAAAAAGGTACCTCATATTCTTCACCACCCCCTTACAGTTCAGTATTTGCAAGCATTAGATAATAAGGTAATTTATGAGGAAGTGCGTCCCGGTCTCCTGCCTCAAAAATTGCTACCTGGTGACTATCAAAATAACAACCCCAGCTCGTCGTAATTCTTGTTTATTTATCGTAATTTGTCGCAATTCTTGTTTAGATATGAAGATGGATATATAGTTTGGAATAGACTGAGATAGATAGATAGATAAACAAACAAAATAATATGGATAAATACGAACAAATAGAGATAGATAGATATTTTCGACAAGTAAAAGTATTTTTTTTGGGGGGTCGCTTCTTTTTTTTGTCGTAATTCTTGTTTATTTAAACTAAAAACAAGACATTAAACAAACATGAATAAAAATAAATTTTAGTATTTAAAGTAATATAGATAAATATGACCAAATTGAGATAGATAGATAGATATAAAGATGGATAGTTTTGAATAGACTGAGCTGGGTGGTTATTTTGATAGTCACCGGGTAGAAATTTTTGAGGCAGGAGACCGGGATGCACGTCCTCATAAATTACCGATAATAATCTATTCAATAAATAAAGGGATTTTTTTTTTTTTTAAAAAAAGCAAAATTATATTTATTTTTCAGAATCTTTTTTCTATAAATGTACAACTGTTGTTGGATTAGTTTTATAGCAAAACAAGTAAAACTGGATCGGTTAGTCTCTTGTGCATAAAAAATTGTAAAGCCCATCTCTCTCATT
>CM042149.1:118199948-118202448 GCA_023376005.1 Doryteuthis pealeii
TTTTTTCGGATAATCTACAAACTATTTGAAATAAATGAAAATTATTTCTTTCAGTTTATTGATACACCTGAGGTTAATGAAAATTCTAAAATAATCCCCATTTCATTTCTTCTAATTCAATGATACACATGAAGTTAATGAAAATTATTTCCACCATTTGAATATATATATATATATATATATTGGTAATTTGCTTGAAGCATTGTTAAGTATGTTATGATATATTAATGATTTGAAGGCAATTACAATGTGTATAAAAAATAAAAACAAAAATATGTCATTTTTGTCTTATCGATTTTAAAGTAGAAACTTCATCTCGAGAGGTGAATATCAGAAATATACGTACATTTCTGATAGTGAATATCTGAAGATGAAGTTTCTTCAAATACAGAATACCCAACAATTGCACATATTTCAGATACATAGATGACATGTTGGTCCTCATCTCACACGACACCAAAATAGAACACATCGCCGACAAACGTAGTGTCGTAGGATTTCTCAACACTCTACTAATAACATCCCCAAACAATCTCACCAACAAAAATGACGACATACATTTCTACTCCCATTACAACAACAAAATCAAATCGGGCCTTATACTAGGCTTATACCTATGATCGCTACGCATATGTATCCACCAATACTCAGAAGAATACAAGTACATAGAGAACTCCATATAATATATATATATATATATATATATATATTATTATTTACATTTTTGCTTGAAGGCAATTATAATGCATGTATCGTATAAAATTCGATAATTATAGAAAATAATCTTGACAAGAGAATCCCGCAAAGGATGGCTCGCTATGCAGAACACCGTACAGACTGTTTCGACTTTATTAAGTCTCTTCAGCGATGTATACTAACGACTCCCCTCCGACAGGAATCGAAACCGGGACTTCACAGGCATAGTCAGAGACCATATCCGTTCGGCGCCGGTACATAGCGAACAATCTCTGCGAAATTAACCTTGTCAATGAAACTACTAACACACGCCTCTACCATAGTAGGTAAGTGGACGTTTATTGTGTAGTAAACAACTCGGGCCGTAAGCTCTTCGGCGAAGTGAATAAGATTTTTGGATGTTTGTTTGTTTATAGAAGCATTGTTGAATAAATTATTATTTATATTTTTTGCTTGAAGGCAATATAATGCATGTATCGTATAAAATTCGATAATTATAGAAAAATAATCTTGACATATATATATATATATATATATATATATATATATATATATATTATATATATATATATATACCAACGCACAGGCAGGATGTGGCAGAAGATCAATTTTTTATGCGGAGTTTAACAGGTTTGAATTCAAAGGGTGTAAGCGCTATAAAAAATGCAAACAGCTTTGTCCAGGATTTGAAATCGGGTCGACCAGTCCATTTCTTACGACTCTACCTATTATATCACGCACCTCCATGATATACATGTCATGACATAGTACGTACCAAAATACTGCAAAACTTTTGACTCCCCCTAGTATTCAGTATATATATAAAATACCGTCCTATTCCTTAATTTTTTTCAGAATACAAGATGTGTCAAAAAAGTATCAAGTTTAAAGCTGTATTTACCAAGATAGAAATGAACAATGAATGGAACGTTATTTTTTCAGAATACAAGGTGTGGCTAAAAGTACAAAAGTAAAAAAAATCTCGATAATTCTATGACATACCCTGTATAATTCTCTTAATATCATTTTATCCTTTTTTATCATAAGAAGATAAAAGAACTGACTTCGGCATTAAGAAACCAAACAAGGGTTAACATTCCGTAAAACTAAACAAAAATCCAACTATGCTACTAATCAAGGAATTCTATCTCGATATTCCAATATTATAACCTTATCCAGAGTTCTTGAATGTCTACAAAAAGTAAGAAAAAAAGAAGAAAAAAAAAGAACAGCGTAGAGACAAGCAAAGAACTTCTCTCTCTGTCTCTCCCCCTCTCTGTCTCTCACTCTCTGTCTCTGTCTCTCTCTCTCGTCCATATGTACACACCCACTCTCTCTTACCCTCTCGTTATTTTGCTCTCATTTCTTTCTCTCTCATTCTTTTTATCTCTCTTCTCTCTCTCTCTCTCCTCTCTCTCTCCTCTTCTCTCTCTCTCTCGAACATGTATACACATACACACACTCTCTCACCCTCTCGTTCTTTTGCTCTCTTTTCCCTTCTCTCTCGTTCTTTTTTAATATCTCCCTCTCCCTCTCTCTCTCTCTTGCTTTCTCTTTAGTTCTTTCACATTCCCCCCTCTCTCTCATACTTATGTACACACATACTCTCTCTTAGCCCCTCGTTCTTTTGCTTTCTTTTCCTTTTCTCTCATTCATTTTATCTCGCTCTTCTCTCTCTCTCTTGCTTTCTCTTTAGTTTTCCCCCCCTCTCTCTCTCTCTCTTTCTCTCTCTGACGAACATATGTACACACACACTCTCTTACCCTCTCGTTCTTTTGCTCTCATTTCCTTTCTCTTTCGTTCT
>CM042149.1:118204948-118219948 GCA_023376005.1 Doryteuthis pealeii
TTGCGTGTATATATATATATATATATATATATATATATATATATATGTTGTGTGTGTGTGTGTGTGTGTGTGTGTTGGTGTGTTGTATACATGCATACATACATAAACAAACCTATGTACTTAATAGTTAAAAAAACACCTGTCCCCCGCTACAGATGTCAGTGGACGAGGAAATAAGATATCAGGCTGCCAAACTGTCAGTCTGAGTTCGACCCTAGCTAAAGATAGTTATGTCTAGCCATACTGAAGAGGTGTGAAACGCCGAAACACGTGTCTGTGGATGAATTATTCATATATATATATATATATTTATTTACCAACCCCTCCGCACGAGCAGGATGTGACACATGATCAATTTCTTAAGCTGAGTTTTACAGGTTTGAATTTAGAGTTTTCCTTCTCCGAGACTGAATACCTAGCCAAGTTTAAAGAGCCCAGTCTGTCCTATTATTTACCCATTGCTAGAGGGAGAGTAGTTGGGTACATATCTTTCCCAAAGGTATTAGCGCTGTAAAATGCAAACAGTATTTAAACACGGGTCGACAAGTCAATTTTTTCATATTCGGAGTATTATAAATAAACAAATTAATGGATACTTTGATACTGATAACAATTTATTTCGGAATTTCTTTGCCTCGTCAGTCTGATCTTTACTAATTCGAAGACCTCACTGTTATGATATTCCCGTTTCACTGATTTTCGTTTTTTTCACTTTTTCAAATCCTTTCTTCTGTGTTTGTTAAATACACCAGATCCTGGGCACGCAGACACTACGATTTAAGAGAAAAACATGGTGGGTAATTTTGTTGTTTATATTAGAAGCGGTTGGGATATTTTAAAATATAAGGTGTGCGGAAGTCCACCACTTAAACTTATAGACGCTGTGTGGATTAAAGCCATCCAATTAACACGCTCGAATACGTCATTAGTTAACTATTTAATCACCGATCTTAAAAGCAGTTCACTTGCACGTATTTGATATAGACGAACGGATCTCCAGCCGAAGGATCCTGCTTAACACCCGAGGAACAGCCAAGGATTTAGATCCCTAAAGAAAAACCAAAAAGATTCTCCCTGGCAGCGAGTACAAACCAAGGATTATACCCTAAGGAACACAAGGATTCTACCTAACACTAAGGAACATAAGGGATCCCCACTGTAAAGTGGTCTCATTTGCAGGCTTAATATGCCCAAAAATCGTAACGGAAGCATGGGAAAGTAAAAAAAAAAAAAAATAATAATAATTCAAATCTTCAATATTATCTTACTTTTAAAACTTGTTGTTAATGTTTCGAACAGACGTCTGTCCTTTGTCAAAATATTATGTTGAATGAAACAATTTACTTGTTTATAATATTTGATTTAATTTTAATGTTCTTTTCCCTGAGATCACGAGTCCAGATGAAGGGTCTCTCGGTGTCTTTGATGTGGTTTTTATTGCCTATTGTCCAGGTTGTGGTGTGGCTATGCGAATGATTGTGAGCCAGTGGAAGAGGGAGTGCCACTGGTCATTCTTAGAATTCATATACATAAGGTCTGCTGTGGACTCACTAACAACACACACCACACACACACACACACACACACCACACATATATATAAATATATATAAGAAAAAAAAAAGCTTCTCCTACGGTTATATGAATATATATATATCTTATATACAATATATGCATATAATTGTTTTTTCTTTTGGGCGCAAATACTATACCAATAGATTTTTTTTGTTGGTACGAATATCTTGGTCTTTTCTTTTTTTCAAAAATTTTTCTTCCTGGTTGATGTTTGGTAAGTATATTTTACAATCAAACTCTCTGCGGGTTTTTTCTCGTCCGCAAGGATCTAACCAACACGTCTTGGGTATATATATATATATACTATACTGTTATATATATAAATGGTTTATATTATTACATATGCCTTTCATGTATACACACGCACACACAGCCACACAGACACGACACAGACACAGACACACACACACACACACCACACATATATATATATTAATATATATATATATATATAATATTACAACACAGATGACAACTCCGGCAGAGACATAGATATAAATAATAAATAGCGTATGGAAGTTATATCGTTATATGATTTATATAAATATTATATTATATATATATATTATATATATATATATGTATCTATATACACTATGTTATATAATAATGCACATTTGTATAAGTATATATACACCATATATATATATACACATATGTATATATAAATATGTTATAAATTTTATATATATAAACAAATATATACATATGTATGTAAATAATATATAATGTGTGTGTGTGGTGTGTACCTATGTCTGTGTGTGTGTGCGTGTGTGTTGTAAGCTCTTTCAAACTTTTCAGGGATAATTTGTCTGGTCATTTTCATTTTTCTCATTTTATTGCCCCCATTCTTGTCTATCCGAACAACTGCCTGTTGACGCCTAATGTCTGACCCTTACAAGTCGGCCAAGCAGTCGTTTAGTTGGATCGACGAGAAAAGTTTGGAACGTCTCGGCGATGTATTAAGCTCAGAGAAGAATTAACATTGTCTCTCGACCGAACCTTCGACCCAGCCCACACCAACCTTCCACGTCGCCACCACCTACCATCACCTACAGCGATCCTCTTGAAACGAGGCAGCACTCAAAGCCAGAGAGTCCGCAAGTTATTTTGGTGGTTCAACGTGACAAATCGCAAAGGAAAGGTTATTAGAAGAGAGAAATGGTTTCAGGTCAGCCAGTGTTCTTCTAAACCTGTGGCGGAAAATACTTCCGAATGATTTCGAATTTTAAAGTGCTATTCCACGTCTTCTTATAGTAAATTCATTTCCAATGCATATTTTAGTGAAAATCATTCCGAGTGCATTTTTAATAGTGAAATCATTCAAAACCATTTTATAGTAAACGTCATTTCCAAAGCCATTTTCACTGATAAAACATCATTTTAATGCATTTTCATAGTGAAAATTCCATATTCGCTAAACATTGCCTATAGTGGAAAATCATTTGTAATGTATTTTTATCAGTAAAGAATCATTCTACATAACATTCCATAGTAAAAATCATTTTCACAATGCATTTTTATAGGAAACATTTCCAAACATTTTATAGGGAAAAATATTCTACATACATTTTCATAGGAAATCATTTCCAATGCATTTCATAGTGAAAATCATTTCAAAAACCTTATTTTTTGTAAAAATAATTTCCAAAGATTTTTATAGTGAAAATAATTTTTGTGGATTATCCTTTCCAGTGGATTTTTCTATTAAAAACCATTCTAAATATATTTTTATTATGAAAATAATTTTCACTGGATTTTCATTGTAAAAATCATTGTATAATGCATTTTTATAGTAAAAAAATTGTCTAATGTATTTTTATAGTAAAAATGAGTCTCAATGCATAATTTTTATTAAAAAATAAATGCTCGCTTTTGATATGTGCAGGATGTTTCAAATGTTCAGGGGTTACACTCAAGTACTCTAAGCCTCACGTGAAGAAGCGCGGCTTTCAGCACTCGATCACCGAAGTTAGCAGCCATGAACCTGTTTCAATTATTTGGTGGTGACCATTTAAGTAACAATAGTTAACTATATGCAAACTGATTTTAAAGCTATATAGTCCTCAAGTATCCTATCTCATGATAATATTTCAGACAGGTATAAGTTCAAGTATCCCTATGTTATATTTATAATCTCGCAGAGGGTTATATGGTATCAGGTATCCCTATGTTGATAATATTTGCAGCAAAGTTATATATTTACAAGTATCACTATATTTATAATGAAATTGATACACAAATCATATTGTTTCCAAAGTAATCCCAATCTTATCATAATAATTTTCACAGACGTAGTTACATACTTTAAAGGTCCCTCTAACTTTAATAATTGCTCACATCAGTTATATGGTTTCAAGTACAACCTCTCTCGAGGTTATAAATAATTTGCAGACAGTATATGGTTTTAAGTAATACATTCATTTAGTACACATATTTTGGACAGCAGTTATATATTTCAAGTTATATAGTTTCAACCATCTCATAATAAATAATCTGGACCACAGCTATATAGTTTTAAGTTATCCCTAACCCATAATATATTGGACATTATTTCACAATCTATAAAATAATAATCTGGACACAGCTATATAGTTTTAAGTTCCCTAAACTCTAATATATTTGGTCATAGTTTTCACATCTCAATATATAATCGGACACAGCTATATAGTTTTAAGTATCCCTAAACTCATAATATATTGGACAATAGTTTCACAATCTCATAATATAATCTGGACACAGCTTATTAGTTTTAAAGTATCCCTAACTCATAATATATTTGGAAAGTAGTTTTCACATCTCAATCAATAATAATCTGGACACAGCTATTAGTTGTAAGTATCCTACTCATAATTATGACCATAGTTCCACAATCTCAATAATAATGAATCTGGACACACTATATAGTTTTAAGTATCCCTAACTCATAATATATTGGACATAGTTTCACAACTCATCAATTAATATCTGGACCAGCTATATAGTTTAAGTATCCTAACTCATAATATACTTGGACATACGTTTCAAGTATCCTTACCCCTATAATAATAATTTGCAGCACACAGTTAATGGTTTTAAGAATCTACTGTTCTTTCAAATGGACACAGGTATATAGTTTCATTGTTTATAGAATTTTCCCAATCACTTGCCGAAGGAATCACAGGTTCCTGGTTGATACCAGCCCTCCGCCCAACGTCAGTGTATAGTGCACAGGGATCGTGCGTTATAATAGTTTGATGTGATCTGTGGTAGGTGTGGTCTCTTGTTCTTATTTTTTTAGTTGTTGTCTTAATTATATCTATATCTCCTTGGTCTTATTTGCACATTTGAATTATAGGATAGTACTTTCCCTTCTAGCTGTCTTTGGCTGATTTTATCCTGTACATTTTTATGGTCATCTTTTCGTTTTCGACTTATCTTCTATAAAATTTATTTTATGTCTAGTTATTTATTTATTTGAGTTCGGGTTATTTCTCTATCTTAATATCTATTCTGATATAAATATACTCTCATCTTATAAATCTCTTTTATTCTATTTATTTACTTTAGTTTTTTATCTCAGGATTAGTACTTGGGTCACCATTTGTATTTTTATATATTTATATTTTTATTATTTTTTTTTTTATACTACCAAGCCCTTCGACGAGCAGGATCGAACACTAGGAAATTTTTAAGCGAAGTTAATCACGGTTTGAATTCTGAAGTTTCCTATCCTCCTAGGGCAAATTACTACAAGGTTAAAGGAAACCCAGCTATAGTTAGCGGAATGAGAATAAAGAATACGCCTGTGTGGACTGATATAAGGGTTAGGTTCAAAGTTCCGTGTATGGCTCCGATTATGACAAGTAGGTTTGCCCAATTACGAAAAGAAGGTACCCGAGTCCGAAAAAGAAGGTTCCCGAGTGCGAGAAGATTCCAGGAGTCCGCAAAAATACCTGCCCGGAGCCGCGCTAATTCTTTGCTGATACAGTAGCTTCGCGTTGTCGCCAGCCTATCTGTGTTGTGGTCGATAGGCATTATGTACGTCATACCATTCACCACCACAGATGAATAGGATCACGGGGAATGACTCACCCTTGTCAAGATTTTTCCAGCTGAAAAAGAGAAGATCGTGTTGATGTAAAAATATCTATTGTCCTGCGTTATTCGGACTACTGTTCATCCTCATATGTTCTCCTGCGACTGTACAGACGGTGTCGTCGATATGCGCGACATTCTCGGCCTTCTTCAGGTATTTCCTTGTCCGGACTCGAAATCTTCTCGCACTCGGAGATTCTTGTTCGGCACCTCGGGTACGCATTCTTGTCGTAAATGGGAACCTATCTTGTCATAATCAGGGAGGCCATCAGCACCTTTGACATCTAACTTATTCAGTCCAAAGGGGTATTCTATCTCATTCCGCTCTACTCGTAAGAAGTGACGCGGACTTGGCGATATGTCGACCGATTATCGTTTATACACGACGAACAATTGAGGATGAGACAACTTAGTCCGTAATAATACCAGACATCTGCAGTAATTTAGCAAGACAGCGGAAGCTATTCTTCTTCAGCTCAGGAAAATCTGAACAGATCGAGAAAGCCACCGGTTGTACATCTCATCTCATTTTTCGTTCGTTGTTATAGATAATGTTGTATGTATTACGTATTAAGATATATAATAGTTCTGTTTGATTTGAATACTCTCGCTACATCCCGCACAGAGAGAGAGACGCTAAGTGCTCTGAGGACATCAATAGTATTTCTCTCGGGGAAGCTCGAGTGGTTTAAACTGAGGATGTTTCACACCAAACCATGAAGAGATCCTCTAGTAATTTCCGCTGAAACCCACAATTATAATGGCGTGGCCCGTTCATGAACTGACTCTATTCCCTCTAACAGCTGAGTGGATATTAACTACCAAATAATGCACGCGAGAATTCCCATGATATTGGGGATTATATTTTAATATATATCTGTGAGTATTATTTTGATAAGTTATATATATATTACTACCGAACTCTATAATCTTACTAGATTATCAATAATAATTATTATATGAGGATAAGTAAATAAACAAAGTGTTTATTTGATATGGCTTTTTAGCCGAAAATTTTTGGAGGATATGTGCTTAATTGAAGTCAACCTAATTTGGAAAATTGATTAGTTATTAATTAATGAATTTAGGCGGGCATATATGTTCAAATGTAAGGCTAAATAATTGACATTTTCTCGATTTGTTTACCTTTACATTTAAACATATATGCCCGCCTAAATTCATTAATTATTAACTAATTAATTTTCAAAATTAGGTATGACTTCAGGTAAGGACATATCCTCCAAAAATATATATATATATTGTAATACGTAAGACCATATGAAATTGGGCAAACAAATGATTATCATTAATTGGGATAATTAATTCAAATGATATATTTACAACAAATAACTCATTTATATATATATATATATATATATATATATAATATATATATATATATATATATAGTGACGTTGACGAAAGGACTGTAGGAAAATCTAGATGGGAACTACAACAAGGATTTTGCGTTGTGTGCTAAACAAATCCTAGGAGCGGTACCCCAAGAAACAGCGAACTCCCTCTTATTACCTAAAACCACCAAGTAAGACGAACAATACATGCAGGACACTTCTGGAGAAGTAAGGATGAACGCATAAGTTACATTCTCCTATGATGAGGACCTTAGTTAGACGATCAGTTTTTGGGGATGGGGGCTGAACGGGGCGGAGGCTAGATAGTGTATTTCCCGCTCGAGACCAAATTCTCTATCCGTGTCTGTCTGACGTAGAATAAGACGTTTAAATAAAACAACAAAGTCTTGTGTTTTTTAAAAAAAACAGCCAACGGAGCAAGACACAAGAAATACCAAGACAAGAGGAAAATCACAAGGAAAAGAGTAGAGAAGCCAGCTAGCTACCCTGATCCAGATAGCAACAGGAGACCAGAATCACAACCACCCAGTGTTAGACGACCGATAGACCCAGCCTAAGTCTGGTTTTGATTTGGTTTGTTTTGTTTTACGGCATGTCAATCTCAGTGGGTTATTTAATACCGACAAAGTTTGGAAATAAATTCATTCTTAAGGGATACTCATTTTTTTAAAAACACATTTTTCTATTTGACCCTAACAGGTACTACCACTCCGGATCAGAGTGGACCTGGGAGCAATGGCGATGAAGAGTTACTCCTCATTCCCAAAACCTCCAGAAGTGGAACCTCACCCGCAGTTAGAATTTAACGTCAATCCCAGGACATGAAGACCCTCAGACACCGCCTTCTAGCACCCATATGATAAAAAAGGGATTGGCGTTTGACATAAGGGCTGAAGGGTGGGGATGGTCATATGGGTGCTAGATCCAACCTAAGGAATAAAGAAGTTAAGCAGATAACTATATAAGAAACGGATACATAGTATAGCAGACTGGGCGCTTACCCTTGGTTAGGCAACCAGTCTAGGAGAAGGAAAACTATGAATTCAAACCAGTTAAACTCAGCTTGAAGTGTCACTACGTGAATAAGCTCAGTCATAATTAGTGATATATTTCACTAGGCTAATTAACCTTGGTATGGCAACCGGTCGTGGAGAAGGAAGTCTCTGGATTTAAACCTGTTAAACTCCATCAAGAATTGACCCTGTGTCCCATCCTACTCGTGCGGTGGGACATATAATTGCTGTATATCTCTTTACTTCTATTATTCTTCTGCTCATCTTTGGTATCTTACGTTCTTCTTCTAGCGTCTGGACTTCGTCTTGGGATTTCGTGTCTGGTCTTCCATTGGGGATTTCTCTTCATCAGAAGCCCTGTGTGATTGGTAGTTTTTAGATAATAACACAAGACTTCGATTTGCTTTAGATCATATTTTATTCCGAAATCCTCACCAGATTACCTGCGCAGATTGAGTCGGCCGTGCGCTTAACACGACTTACCACCTTTGTGGTTTGGCCGATCTGACTAAAAACTCTTTCTAATCTAAACCGGAAGAGGGGTCTTCTCACCGATTCTCACAGTATCCACCGGATGGATCAGGATGAGGTCAAGCCGTGTCACCCAATCCTTCAAGGCCGCTGGCTGCAACTCATAAACAACCATTTTGGTTTCTACACTACTGTAAATAAGTGTTAGGGTACTAACAATTATGTAACATAATGCCGAATCAATCATTAACCCCCCAAAAAAAAGATAGAAGTTGCTTACAGTACCTGCTGTTACTTAAGTGGTCACCCAATTAAGTATTAAAAAGACCAATGCTGTGTAACTTCAGTGAACTAGTGGAACCGGTTCTTTCTGTTTGACTTGGTCGTAATGAGGAGGTTTGGTAAATTTGTATAATATGAGTTCTATACAGAGAATGTGATTCGACATCGAGCTCACAGGCTACCGAAGGCAGCCTTTAAGTATATATAAGTATAAAGATAAGCTGGTAAATAAATACCCTACAACTTTGAACCTCCCCCCCCTCCTGGATATCATGTCAAATATCTGTTATGTTTAATGTCAGAAGTTACAAGTTTTCATATCTGTCAGTTTGATTCTTAAGCAGAAAAGAAACAAAAATGAAAAATATTAATGAAGACGGAGTGACTTGGCTAAAAATAAATATGAAAATAAAGCTAAACATCTTTTTCCTGCCTTAAAAGAAAAAAGAAAAACGAAAACAAATCCGAAACGAAAACGAAAGATGTTTGCAAATGATTACCACCTGGCCATTACACAAATTCAACCATTAAATATTAAGGCTTTTTCTCTTCCAAGAAACGCTTGACTGATGCAATTTTGTCGCTGTAATTAATTTCCTCCTCATATTTCCACGTAGGGCTGGTTTAGCTCAGTCGATAGAGCGTCGGACTAGGAACTACAAGGTTCCCTGTTTCGATACCGGCCCTTCGCCAATTCAGCGTATGAGTAGCACAGGAATCTGTGCGGTAAAGTGAGGAGGTGATGGTAGGTTTGGCGCTTCGCTTCAGACACCGAAAACAATATCCTTGGTCTAGCACTAGTGAAAGTGGACTGATCAACTGACTCCACCCCGATATTAAGAAGATGAAAAAACTGAGAAAAGATTATTACGTCAGATATTAAATATTCATTTTGTTCAACAAATTATGCATAATAAAAAATGGTGCATATATATATATATATATATATATATATATATATATATATATATGGAGCATTAAACAAAAGACACATCTCTAGGTTAACAATTTTATTTTTGATCTTTTCGATTTTTCTGGCCAACTTTTTAATGTTTGGTTGGAATTCGTGGATAAGTCCACCGAAGTTCAGGTCCCGAGTACTTTAATGGACTTATCCACGAATTCCGCCCAAATATTAAAAAGTTGGCCAGAAAACTCGAAAAGATCAAAAATAAAATTGTTAAACAGGAGATGTGTCTTTTGTTTAATTCTACATGTATAAATGAAAGAATGCTGCCCATATAATAATATATATATATATATATATATATATATATATATATATATATATGTATTTGCGAATAAAAAGGTCTTAGATACCATGGGTATCGTGATTATGGACCATTTCCACTCGTGGGTATCTAAAGAATTAACACTAGACATTAATAGACAGACATAAACACCGCCACTTTAATGGATGAAGTCGGAAAAAAATTCCACTGATTTGTTTACGTCTTACATTTAAATCGATATGCACGCCATATTCATTTAATCATAACTAATTAATTTTCAAATTAGGTATGACTTTAACTAAGCACATAATCTCCCCAAAATTGTCGGCTATCACCATCTCAAACAGATTGTTTGTTCACTTCATATATATATATATACATATATATATATATATATATATATATATATATATATATATATATATATATATATGTGTGTGAATAATACAGTTATGTGGTTTGCTATATTTATAAAATAAAAGAGTCCTCAATATCGGTGATAGTGCACATGTATATCTAGGTTTGTTAGCGTGAAACTGACAGTTACCCAATTACTATTGACTGTATGTGGACTATTAAAACTAAGATCTCTCTCTCTCTCTCTCTCTCTCTCTCTCCCTTTCTTCTTATATTCTCATCTCCTCCCTTTTTCATCTTTTCTTATCTTATTCCTTCGTATGCCAACTTCCCCCTCTCTCCCACTCTCTCCCCCTCTCTCTCTCTTCGCTTCTTTTCTCTCCTTTCTCTATTTTCTTTTCTTTTCTTTTACACACTTCTCCCTTTCTATATCCCACTTCTCTTTCTTTATACAGTCACTAACTCTCTCTCTCCCTCCCTCCCTCTCTCTCTCTCTCTCTTTCTCTCTCTGCTGTCTCCTTTCACCCACCATCTTTTTAACACAGCCAATCCCAACGGACCTATTTCCCTAATTACCCTTCATTACCCCAGATACTTTTCCTCTCTCCTTTTCTAGTTGCCACACCCCACCCTTTCACCCACCACCTTCTTAACACCTTCTTCACCTTTCAGTTAATCCCCACCCCTTTCAAAAGTGCCCTCCCCTTACCAAATAGAGCTGATCGCAAATAAAAGAACGAAACATCTCTGATAAATAATTAACAGTATTTTGAAGCAAAATGACGTCATTACTATCATTGATTTTGTTTTCTTCAAAAGAAGGGACGACAAATCATTTAACGACTTCGCTTATCGAAAAGGGTTAAAGCTAAATAGATCACAAATAAATTGACCTGATGCCACATCCTGCACGTGGTGGATGGGTTGGGTAAATATACACACAAATATAAAAAAGGAGAACCTGATGCTATAGCGATAATAGTGGGGCTTGTTTATTACATAGATAGCGTCAATGGAACGTAGAATGCAACGATTGGCTTCTCTGTATATGTTTAACACCCTTCAAAGGATATGAGTGTATCCGATGGTGTAACCCCAGTTATGGGGCTTCTATGGAGTATGTCATGGGTATCCGTGCTGCCGGCACAAAACTCTCTCTGTCTCTGTCTCTCTGTCTCTCTGTCTGTCTCTGTCTCTGTCTCTCTGTCTCTCTGTCTCTATATATATAGATATGAGAAGTAAACAAACAGACGATGTTTGTGATATGGCTATTTTCAGCCGACAATATTTGGGAGAATATGTGCTTAATTGAAGTCGAACCTAATTTTATGAAAGTTAATTAATTAATAATTAATTAATTAGGCGGGATTACCTATTAAATTTAAGGCTAAACAAATCGAGAAAAAATCAATCTCTTGTATGTACATTTCGGCCTATCTCTGCTGATGAGGCCTAATAGGCCGAAATGTACATACAGAGATTGATTTTTCTCGATTTGTTTAGCCTTAAATTTAATAGGTAATCCGCCTAATTAATTAATAATTAATTAATTAACTTTCATAAAATTAGGTTCGACTTCAATTAAGCACATATTCTCCCAAATATATAGATATATATAATAAAGAGTTTTCCTAGCTACAGGGTAACAACTCCAGGACTTAGCTTTAGAAATTTTCTGTCGAAGGGATCTTTATCTCTAAATATTAGGAAAAGGAATCAAAGATAAACGAGCAGCATCATAGTTACCTCATTTTTCTTTAAACTTAGCCTTCAAAACCAACCACTACATTATATATATATATATATATATATATATATATATATATATATATAGAGGACGATCTCACTTGACATCTCCGACCGCCCGTATAGCCTAAGTTAGGGTCTAAGTGGAGTGTTGCATGTCATGCACTGCTCACCCACCAGGGTTCCCTCCTTAAGCATCACGGATGACCACTTAAGGCCAACAGGTGACCTCATTGAGGGAGTCTTACCACTCTGCAGAGGTGCAGTCGGTGTATTCTAATGCCCCATCCGACAGGACGGGCAGCGGATACACACACATCCTACACACACACACATGTATATATATATATATATATATATATATATATATATATATATACAATGTGGCGCTAGTGCAAACGCTGGGACTTCCAGGGAGGTTTAGCACTAGTGAAGTGACTCAAAACGACCTGAGACAGCACCCTACAGACGCTGGGCAGTCCAATCGTCTCAGACTTTTCCCAACCACTGGACCAACTCCCGGACTGCCAAAACAGTAGACTGTGGTCTGTGCACCCTCACTCCACTTAGAATATCTTACGCACAAGTTTCCGATCAATCGGCTGGTCATGTCCCAACCCTATTGCTCTGATGGCAAGCCCCAACCCTTTTTATTATATATGTACTAGAAGGCCGTGACTGAGGGTCTTCATGTCCTGGGAATGACGTTAAACTCTATCTGATGGTGAGGTTTCTATTCTGGAGGTTTGCAATGTGAAGCACCCCTTTATCACCATTGCTTCCAGGTTCACTCTAACTTGAAGAGGTAGTACCTGTTAGGGTTCCATCTATGGGTTAAATAGTAAAATGTTTATAAAAAAGTTGAGTCTCCCTTAAGAATGAATTTATTTCAAAACTTCGTCGGCATTAAATGACCCACTGTGGTTGATATGACGTGAAATAAAACAAACCCACCCAAACCGCTGCGCTGCGACATTTTTACTTCTAGGTTTTCAATTTGCAATTATGCCAAAAACAACACACCCTGATTGTTCTCGATTTCTGACTTTTGTATACACGCAGACCCCCTCTACTCTACTATTAAAACCTGAATACTTCTATATAATAAAGAATACAATTACCGTGTATTTGTATGTGAATGTGTGGGTGTTCATGTTTTTGTTTCTCTTTTAACAGTCACAAAACAATTTCTTTTTAATTTCTCATTTCGTGACTGTTTACTGACGAGCGTGTATTTTTCAAATGAAATTTTCAAAATAAGCCTAAACAGAAGAGAAGAATATATATGTATATTTTCACACATATATTTTTTTTATTTACAAAAGACACAACCAATGATTAATTAATGTATTAATTTATGGAGAATGATCAATAATTAGGACTGAGCCTATTCTGAGATTAAGAAGGGGTAAGGATGGAGGGAGACTAAGTAAAGGTAATGATGCAGCGAGAGAGTTGTGGCCTGGTTAGGGGCCAGAATAAAGATACAAGAGATGAAATGAGTTAAACAAATATGTTAACAAAAAACAGTAGTACAAACATTTACAAATGTGAAGGTACTCGCGAGGCGGTCATATCAACTGTCCTCTGAAATATTGACTCTCCCTTAAGTGCAGTACCTGCTGCTATTGTTGGAAGAGTTAAATTACCATAACATACAGTAAGAGAGGGCCATGATGAAAGGAGAGTAAGAACGGGTTATGATGGAGGTAGAGTAACGAGAGGGCAATGATGGAGGGAGAGTAAGGAAGGATTATGATTGAGGGAAACTTTTTTAATGTAAATTTAAATGTAAATTGAACATTTACATGAGGGTATATATATATATATATATATATATATATATATATATATATATATATATATATGAGGTAAAATAAGGAATGAAAGAAAAAAAATCAGACAAAAATGTGTAGTATATTTCGCTGGAGTTTTGACCTCAGCTTCTTCTGCTTTATTGAATTATTAGGGTCATACAAGTGTTTTATAGAAGAGGGAAGTAGGTATGTGGGTAAGCTTTGTGGTGAGGGAAAGATTTGATTGGTTATAGGAGACATCTTTCAGCGCATGAGTAGCACAGTTTAGCTAATCTGATCTGTGCGGTAAAGCTGACGGCAGGTGTGGTGCTCCACCTCAGCACAAAAAAAACTGTCCGGCTGATACCGACAACAGGCAACTCTGTCAACTTTACTTATTTATTTCAATCATGATATATTACTAATTAATATTAATGATAGAACAAGTATACTCATTTCTTTTATCAACTTAACCCATAGATGAGACCCTAACAGCTAATAAAGGGTACTCAACGTTCCCCAGAGTTTGGAATTTCACCTCTAGATAGAGTTTAGCATCATTACCATGAAAATTAGACCCTCAGCCACCGCCTTCTAGCACATGTATTATAAAAATTAAAAATGAATAGTGCCCAATATCGTAGATAGAACATGAATATCTCAGTTAGGGTTGCGTGTACATAAAGGGAGCTTGGTAACTGTCATTTCCTCGCCTATACGATTTTCAAAGCAAGTAGCTGTTTATGATTTTGTTTTACATTGTATACTGTAGTGTTGTGCATAGTGGGAAAGGATGATTCTATTTGTGTTGCATGCTGGGATTATTGGTTTTCTTTGTGTAGGATTTTATGGGGAGATGCTTCTAATCGCTGTTTTTATATATATATATATATATATATATATATATATATATAATATATTATATATATATATAGTTAAAAATTAATGGTAAAATGAATGAATGGATAAAATAGAAATGAATGAAATGAGGGGGATAAATGAAAAATCCTTTCCAAGGGACCCTTCTCAAAAGTATTAAAGCACTTTTTGAGAGTGGGGTACCTGATTTTTCTCATCTA
>CM042149.1:118222448-118239948 GCA_023376005.1 Doryteuthis pealeii
ATATTAGCATTATTTAAATATATAAGCCATATAAATCTACCTTTATGTGAAATTCAATATGTTCAAATCTATCAATCCCACTTAAAAAAAATGTCGCAAGGAAGCGTGGTTACGTTGACTATTATATATATATATATATATATATATATATATATATATATATATATATATATATACTGGGGAAAATAAGTATTTCACCCCCTGCTGATTTCTGAGTTTGTCGCCTTACAAAAATTTAAAGGGATATAATTTTTAGGGTAGGTCCGTCTTGAAAGTGAGAGATGGAATATTTAAAAAAAAAAATAGAAAATCACATTATACCAATATATAGATAAGTATTGTTTCTTGTAATCTCTATTCATTAATTATTTCTAACAAAATGCCTTCTGTTTTGTCAGGTTTTCTGAATCTTATTTAAGTTAGACACGAACGATAAATAAGTCTAAACACTCTAAGAAGGAGATCATAACAATACGTAGATCTCTTTTTAAATACAAGATTCAGCTAGTTTTTCTTGATATACAGTAGGGTGTTTTCGAAAAATCAAAGTTCCAGCTCCCTCCACGGATTCTCTAAAGGTTTAAGCTCCGATTAATGACAAGGCCACTTCATTACCTTAATGTACCACTCTTATGTTTCCTTAGCCATATGCTTTGAGTCATTGTCGTGCTGGAACATCCAACAACGACCCATCTTCAGTGTTCTCTCTGGGGCAATGAAGTTTTCACTTAAGTTCCCTGTACTTGGCCCCATCAATCATTCCCTCAACCCGATGTAATCGTCCTGTCCCCTTAGCAGAGAAGCAGCCACAAATCATAATATTTACACTATAGGGATTGGCCCCTATATTTTTACGGCATGTGGAATTGACCAAATTAAAATAATTAAGTTTTCTTAAATAACTAATTTTACAATGGTATGTCATGAGTTTAGAATTAGGTAAACAAATGATAATCTAAATAATATTAGTTTGGAAATATTTTAGGGACAATAGAAACAATGGTTTAAATTCCATGGGAAAATATGTACGCCATCGGAATGTACCAAAATCATTCGATATATCATCATTGCAAATCCCCTGATATTTGATGAATATTTTAGCTTAATGATCACGTAGACAATGACAATAAGAAAATTATAAAAAGGCCCATAGAGCTGAAAAACAACAGAGACAGTGGGAGCGTACGCTCTTCCCGACTCGACAGAGTTGGAGCTGATGCTCCTAACTCGACAGTAGGAGTGAAAGTTCTGCCCCAACATCGACACAATGGGGAGAAGTCGCTGCCCGAAGACACAAAATGATATATCAGGTTGGTCTCGTATTTTCGTTTCCAATTTTCTCTCTCTCGCTCAACAACAACAAATTTCAATCACAAGTTTCAATCACAGACAAAACTGCTACAAAGTTGACACAACCAATCGTACAAATATAAAAAATACATGTCACACTTGTCACACACAACTATGTACAGACACATACAGTCGGCAACATCGCTAAAAGAACAATTGAATATACCAATTGTAAATTCATGTATATAAAGTTTGTTTCCTTTATCAATTTTGTCTTCTTCTGTTTTCTATGGAAAATACATTTCCGTAGAGTTATACATATAAATTGTGGGGACCCATAACTCGGATCAACTGCTCAACTAAACACTCACCAAACAACCACGGTCTCCACAACACTACCATGCTTAATGTTTCGGGTGTTCTTGGGGTCCAAGTCTAGTTGATGATAAAAAGCCCATGTCAATCTCATCACGCAACCCTCCTCAGAATCATTCAGGTGCTTTATTGTAAACGTCAGACGGACCTGTCCATGTGCCTTCTTGAGTAGGGGACCTTGTGGGCACTACATGATTTCAGTCCACTACGAAATCATGTTTGGTGGAAAAAAAGTTGACTTCGATCCCAGGAATATCATCCCAACCTGTACGGGGGGGGGGGGGGTATGAGTCTAACCTGACATGTAAATTAGCAAAATATGTGTTAGATGAGAATGGAAAACTTTAAGGATGACTCGTCATTGCCATATAGCTTTGTTTCGAGCAATGATACAAGGTGAAGTGGGAGAAAGAAGAGGCCAGATGTCAGAGGTCAGAGTGTGAATTGAGTTTAGAATTATGAGTAAGACATAGAGCTTTTGCTCTCGGCAGTTTGGGTTTGGGGAAAATAAACATCTCATGGGAAAAAGAAGTGACTTGCGTTATTAGTAAAAACTTTAAATTGCACAAGGCAAGATGTGCCCCCCCCCCCAGTTGGTTTTCTAGAACCCCAACCCCAATAATTGTTAGTCAACCCATGCATCGACACGGCAACGAAGATTCGAGCCTCTCTGGTGTAGTAACGGTCCAGAGATAAAGTAAGTAAAGTGGTCGAGGTGGCCTAATGTCGGTATCAACCAATCCCCGAGGGAGTATATCCTCTTTTCACTAGCGCTAGACCAAGGCGACGGCCAGTGTCGAATTAGGAACCTTGTGGTTTCTAACCGAACGCTCTACCAACTGAGTTAACCAGAGATATGCATCCCCTTTTCACTAGCGCTAGATCAAGGAGATTGATTTTGCATCTGTGGTGGAGTGCCACACCTACCATCAGCTCCTTACTATACCGCACAGATCCCTGTGCTACTCATACGTTGAGTTGGTGAGGACCGGTATCGAACAGGGAACCTTGTGATTCCTAGCCGGACACTCTACCGACTGAGCTACGTTACGTTAAATACGTCACGTCTTTCAGCAACAGGCAATATTAACGGCTACAGATACAAATCATCATCATCATCATCATCATCATCATCTTCATCTCTCTCTCTCTCTCTCTCTCTCTCTCTCTCTCTCTCTCTCTCTCTCTCTCTCTCTCTCAGCTATCCCCACTGGAACATCTTCCACAGGGTATCAATAATCTGCACAGAGCTGATTGCTCTAGGTTTTTGCTGGTCAGCCCACACTGGTGTGCCCATGCGTAGGTGTCCACAGGAGAACGTCGCGTATGATACTGATAACAGATAATTAATTAACTATCGACTGATATAATGCAGATTCATAGACAATCAGCGAGGGAGTCTGTCTCATTTTCAGTAGCGCTAGACCAAGAGGATTGTTTTTGCGTCTGTGTTGGAGCGCCACACCTACCCCCAGCTCCTCACTTTACCGCACAGATCTCTGTGCTACTCATACGCTGAGTTGGGGAGGACCGGTATCGAACAGGGAACCTTGTAGTTTCTAGCCGAACGCTCTATCGACTGAGCTAAACCAGAGATGAGTATACAATATTATTTCCATACCAAAAACTTCATCACTCCATTCCGAAGATAAGAACCACAACGTAACGTGCGTTGACAGATCATCTCTCCATCCCGACAAGGAGAGCGTAGAGTTACTCCAAGGCAAAGAGGTTAACGAAGTATCGATATTAGTTATAAGCCGGGGGAGGGGGAGGGGGCGGGGGAAAGAACTACTTCGTCGTATTTGTTGTTAGCGCCGGCTTTTACAGGATAAATCGGTCAGTCGCAGACGCATGGACAAATTTAGTTGGCCATTTTCAATAGACCTTCATCGTTTGCTTGCCAAACTCAGAAAACGAAAAATGAAAAAGAAAAAGAAAAAGAAAAAGAAAAAAAAAGATGAAAAGGCACGGATGGGGGGGGGGCACGTAGTCAAGAAGAAAGGGAGAAAAAAAAAGGGAAAAATCACGATGAAATCTCGTCAGTGACGAGAAGTATACTTTGAATCGTTGCCATGCGCAATCATAAAATGGATGTTGGGAAAAATTTTTGAAGAATCCCAGAAAAGTAATGTTGTTGCCGGTGAAGAAGAAGAAGAAGAAGAAGAAGAAGAAGAAGAAGAAGAAGATATGGGCGGCGGTGAATGAAGATGTGTGCTGGTCGATGCAGGGGATGGGAGCAAGTATTTTAAATGGGGAAAAGTGATGCAGACAGAGGCGAAAAGGAAGAAGGGTAGTGAAGAAGAGGATTAGAGACACGCACACACTCACATAAGTTTGTAATCGACAGCAGCCCTCATATATATATATATATATATATATATATATATATATATATATATATATATATATATACTGTGAAAAACAAGGGCTTCAGGGAATAATTTTTTCATAGTTAGAAGCATTAGCCAACGTTAAAACATTTTGGTTTGCATTAAACCATCATCAAGGCATTGGAAACTTTGGGATGTAAATTGTGTTCGAAATCATATATATATATATATATATATATATATATAATGTTCTTCTGGTTCCAACGGGAGAAAATTGAATATTTTATAAAAAAAAAAAAAACGGTCCGCAAAATGTATTATGTTTTCAGAAAAATTTCAGAAGATCTGAAACACGTGTTGCATATGTAAGATAAAAAGAATAACAATTTTTTTTCTGAAAACATAATACATTTTGCGGACCTTCTTTTTTATGAAATATATATATATATATATATATATATATATATATATATATATAAACACACACACACGCATAAATAATATATATATTATATATATATATATATATATATATATATATATATATATATATATATATAAAGTTATATTTCGTTCTCTTAAATATGTTTTGATAACAATTAGGGACCAAGTTCTTTGAACATATTTTTGTTGATTTTTTCTACGGCATCGTGGCGAGGCATAGAATACGCTGACTCTGTAACATGGAGAGGCATATTACCCCATCCAAAAAGCATGTATTCAAGATGATGCTAAACCGCATCTGATGACGAGGTTCCAGTTCCGGAGATCTTGGGAGTATGAAGTACACCTTCATTAAACATTTACATATTGAACTATATGGCAATAACACTTAAGTAAACACATCAAACGTCATAATAATTAAATTATCATACTTTGGTATATCCGCAGGTCCCGCTAGTATGTATAATTTAAAATATAAGAATTTTAGCATCCGACTAAATTTTTTTCTCAATACAAATCATCGAATCTGTTGAGCATCTCCCCTTTTCACTATCTTCTCCCAATAGAAAATCTTTGCATAATTATATAATGACCGGTTGAGTCACCCATTGAGCTCAGGGTTGATAATTGAGATTAGGTAAACGTGAGTTTGCAAAGCTTAATTAAATACTCTAAAGTCCATTCTGAATCGTGAAAGTTATACCTGTTAGGATCCCATCTATGGTTCAAATAGATATGTTTAAAATTATTCGTGTTCAGCAGGATCGTTTAAAAAAAAAAGAAAAAAAGAAAATACAAAAGAAGTCTCTTAAGAAACAACCACACAAAATTAATATGAACGTCCAATGAACACGATTCCCTAACCTTTAAACAACCCGTTTATGTCAACTTTGAGCCGGGTTGACATGCCTGGTTTGACATAAACAATAATGTTGATTTTTTTCTTGTCGTAATCGGGAGCCATCAAAGAAGTTTGAACCCAACCCTTTATTCAATCCACGGGAGTATCCTGTTCTCGTTCTGCTAACCATTGCTGAGGTTAAGGTATTAAGCTGTGTTAATTATTATTCTATGTTACTGCTGATCATGACCAGGATTGAACCTGCAGCTTAGAGATAACTGTCACTTAGAACAGTCTTTACCCAATCGGCCGAAACGTTGTACAGATGACAATAGAGATGTGGACAATAGTCCGAATAATCCAAATAATAATAATTATCAAGCTGCATCTAAACAATTCAGAGAAATATAAGCTTGTCGTTTTTATAAATTAATGTAAGATTCTGATGTAATGAATATGTAAATACCTTGGTACCCCCTCACTATAATCTGATTGGACAGTGTCATGTATAAATATTCGACACTGTGATGGTACAGGCACCTAAGCCTACAAGTTAAACTTACTCACCAGACTACACCACGACTGCTCGGAAGACGTTTTGCTATTCGACGCACCAACTATTACTGCGATAATATACCAAATACCAACTTCATAATATATCCCTTAACCCGGATATATCAGATTCTAAAATTACAATAAACCAAAAGGAAAAATACAACGGTCCCAGAGTTTGATTGATAGGCTGTCACCCCCGGGCTCATCTGGAAGCGCGGCTCTCATTGGTTTAGTGAGTCACGTGAAAATAGTTTAGAATTTATTCAGTTAGAGACTGAGCGCTTGATTCGGGCTGTTTCATATTTTTCTATTTAACCCATAGATGGTATCTGAACAGGTATTACCTCTCCGGGTCAGCGCTCGATTCGGGCTGACTTATTTTTTTCTATTTAACCTATAGATAGTACCCTAACAAGAACTACCATCCTAGATCAGAGTGGACCTGGGAGTAATGGTGATGTAGGGATTCTCCATTCTGGAATTTCACCATTAGATGCAAATCGCAGGAGTTAAAATCACGAGAGCTTATCCTTTATTATTGTCTCTGTTATGTCATATGAATAATTACCTAATTAATCAATTGTCTTTAATGGTATGTCAACCTGCCTGAGGTTATTTCATGCTCAATGGTTAGGGAATTGGATACATTGTACATTTATCAATATAGATAATCAAGCTTCCCGCGAGGCAAAAGGAACACAGGGGTTAAAATCACATGAGAGCTTACCCTTTATTATTGTCTCTGTTATGTAATCTTCTTGTCATAGATTTGATTTGGTTTGTTTTACGGCATATCAACCTCAGTGGGTCATTTAATTCCAACAAAGTTTTGAAATCAAATCATTCTTAATGGATAATCCATTTTTTATTTACACATTTTTCTATTTAACCCATACACGTGACCCTAACACTTCTTGTCATAGAAATAACTACCTAATTGATCAATTGTATTTAATGGCATGTCAACCTGCCTGGGGTTATTAACCACGACATGTAAGAACAATTGATTTTGTTTGTTTGTTTTGTTTTACGGCATATCAACCTCAGTGGGTCATTTAATGCCGATAAAGTTTTGAAATAAATCAATTCTTAATGGATAATACAATTTTTTTATAAATACATTTTTCTATTTAACCCATAGATGGGACCCTAACAGGTACTACCACTCCGGGTCAGAGTGGACCAGGGAGCAATGGTGATGAAGGGGTGCTCCACATTCCCCAAACCTCCAAAACTGGAACCTCACCATCAGATAGAGTTTAACGTCATTCCCAGGATATGTAGCCACCGCCTTCTAGCACCCATATGATAAAAAGGGATTGGGGCTTGCCATAAGGACAATAGGGTTGGGAAAATCATATAGGTGCTAGGGCTTGACGTGACCAGCCGATTGATCGGAGGGGGCCCGTCTAGCCCAAGATAGGGCCAAAGTGGAGTATTGCATGTCATGAACTGCTCATCCACCTGGGCTCTATCCTTAAGCATCACGGGTCGCAAACCACCGGCAACAGGTGGCCCCATTGGGGGATTCTTACCCCTCTGCAGAGGTGCAGTCGGTGCATTCTAACGCCCCAGCCGACAGGGCGGAAGAACAATTGAGCATAACTGTAAATAATAATAAACAGATCTAGAACTATTAATCTAGACATATCGGATATTCCCGGTTATAGATATTAACTTGTGATCCTATGTAGACGTTTTGTAAAGTGACACTTTGATCCCTAGCAAAACAAACGGACAGCAAACATCTTCATCCAAGCTGAGGTTACGGTGAATCAAACAATAAAAGAAAGACATAAATAAACAGTAAAAGCGACATTGTTCATTGTAAAGACAGATAAGAAAAGATAAATCAACAAACACAATTAATTCTAAACAAAAATAGTAACAGAAGTAATTAGTGACACGAATCAATACGTTCCGAAAAAAAAAGAAGAAGCTGGAACTGTTATCACTGGAAAGCATCCATTTTATGTCCATTAATCTATTCAAAGGCACAAAATTGTTGGCTTCTATTAACAGTCCAATTCGAAAAACCCGTTGGGTCTGGTTTTTGGCGCCGCGCTCTGATTGGTTAACTATGTTGGTGTGTTATGAAACGTTAGACCAATTAAGGAGCGGGACGACGCGTAGCTTAGCAGGTAAAGTCTATTAAAGGCAACTGGAGGTTTAGGGTTTAAAAAAAAAGTCCCTGCTTAAAACGAAAGGATATGAATCTGCATTATATCAGTCGATAGTTAATTAATTATCTGTTATCAGTATCGTAAGCGATGTTCTCCTGTGGACACCTACGCATGGGCACACCAGTGGTGGCTGACCAGCAAAAACCTTGAGCAATCAGCTCTGTGCACATTATTGATACCCTGTGGAAGATTTTTCCAATGGGGATAGCTGATAGAGAGAGAGAGAGAGAGAGAGAGAGAGAGAGAGAGAGAGAGAGAGAGAGAGAGAGAGAGAGAGATGATGATGATGATGATGATTTGTATCTGTAGCCGTTAATATTGCCTGTGGCTCAAAGATGTGATACGTTTAACGCAAGGGCCGGTTTAGCTCAGTCGGTAGAGCGTTCGGCTAGGAGTCACAAGGTTCCTGGTTCGATACTGGTCCTCGCCAACTCAGTTTATGAGTAGCACAGAGATCTGTGCGGTAAATTAAGGAGCCGATGGTAGGTGTGACTCTCCGACGACTTTACTTTTTACTTACTGAGAATAAACTTGTGGAAAGGGTTTCACTTCCGGTCAACTCACAACAGATCGGTATCAAATCCCGAGTTATTAAAGATTAGACAATCTAGTTCAGCATTTAATCCAGAATGAGCAAAATTCCAAATAGTTAAATCCAAATAGTAAGTCCAACTTTTTCCTTGCAGGAGACGTCACATTAAATTTTTTTTTTAACCACCCTAACAGAAGTGGAAGACAAAAAACTTTTTTGGGAAATCTTTCTGTTGAATCCTTGATGTGGATGTAACGTTTGTTTGTTTATTGATTTTAACGGCATATTAACAAATCTAGGGTTATGCCATGCGTTAGGCAGTTATACATATCGTGTATTTATATTTATACTTTTAGTAATTTGTTTTAAAAATGTGTTGGGGATTCTGTTGTATGGTATTGATTTGTTTCATGTCTATATTCTATGGTATAATTTCATTTCCCTAAAAAAAGAGAGAATATCCTCCATGTTGACATTTTCAAACAGAGCTTTCATATTATTTGCTTTAAAATAATGGTTTCTGATGTGAGCTAGAAACCTGCATTCCATGTATAAGTGTTTAACTGTCAAAGGTGTTTGACATGTTCCACATTGTGGTTGTTGTTCTTGTTTGAGTATATTGGAGTGCGTTAGTCTTGTATGACCCATGCGTAATCGAGATACAATGACTTGTGGCGATCTCTCAGGGTCGTATCCTGAGTTTCAAGGTACCAAATGTGGTACTGTGCTAGTCGCTGGACCAAATGTCGTCCTATAAGTGCGTGTTGTCCTCCGGGTCACTTAAGGGTTGATGAACCTTAATTATGTTTAGATATGTTTTAAATCCGGGTAGAAAAAAAATAAAAGTCATTGTTCTGAAATATTAGACTGCAACTTTTGATCCACCGTGGTGGCCTCTGTAATTAACCAGATCGATGTCCTTTTTATTCCTATCAGCCAAACCCAACTTGGGCTACAATATGGATGTAGAAAGGAATTAGGGAAAAAACAAATTCTAAGATGTGTCCCTAGAACATCTGCGAGAAGATGGGATGGGAATCACTTGTATTACCAATACAAGATTAAATCATAAGAAGTTAAAAAACAAAGTAACTTCTAACAACTCACTAACTCATAAAGACAAACTCTCACCATCCTTACAAGATGCCTCCACGCTTCCAAACGAAACTGAATAGAAAAGTGGGACAAGGACTTAAATCTTGGAAGTACTAATCTTATTAAAATAAAGGTTTACATAGCATATAGTGAGGATAATTTGCATACTGGTTTTAACAAATCCGGTTTAATAAATGGTTACTTGGTGTTATCGATTTCTAACATCTTATTATAATGGAGACTCTGTATCAGTCTGTCTCCAACTACAACTACGCCACCAACGATGTCACAAACTCTTTAGTCATTTACATCATATTTTCATCAAAGATTATAGAATAATCATTATACAAGTTTAATTATTATCTATATGATCTTTACTTGATAAGTAAATTCAATGACTTGTTTCAAAACGGTCAATATCAACCATGTGATTTAAATCATTTAATGTGTATTATATATCACTAAGAAATAAAGGTTTACATAGCATATAGTGAGGATAATTTGCATACTGGTTTTAACAAATCCGGTTTAATAAATGGTTACTTGGTGTTATCGATTTCTAACATAATAGTTTTATACTCAAATGCCTTACAAAACGAATTTTTTTTCAAAGGATGCAAAGAAATAAGAATTCAGTGGATAAGCTACACTAGATAATCAGGATTTACATTTTTGCCTTTCATCTTGTGCGATTTGGACGGTCTTATTTTTAACGAGAAGGTGTTGCAAGGTGATAACGGTCGTACTTGAAGTTACAGGAGAATTAATATATAGATAAGTCTTCTTTCTTGTAATCTCTATTCATTAATTATTTCTAACAAAATGCCTTCTGTTTTGTCAGGTTTTCTGAATTTTATTTAAGTTAGACACGAACGATAAATAAGTCTAGACACTCTAAGAAGGAGATCATAACAATACGTAAATATCTTTTTAAATACAAGATGCAGCGAGTTTGTCATGATATACAATGGGTAAAATAAATATTTCAGCCGCTTCTGATTTTCTGAGTTTACCAGCTTACAAACATAGGAATGGTGTATATTCAGGGTAGGTCCATTTTGACTAGTGAGGGGTGGAATATTTTAAAAATTGTAGAAAATCACATTATATTAATTTTTGAACATTTATTTGTATTTTATTGAAAAAATAAGTATTTCACACCATAGCAAAATATAACTCAGTACTGAATGAAAAAAACAAACCTTATTAGCAAGCACAACAGCCAGGCTTTTAATTTATTGTTTTGTTTGTTTTGTTTTGTTTTACGGCATATCAACCTCAGTGGGTCATTTAATGCCGATAAAGTTTTGAAATAAATCAATTCTTGGATAATACAATTTTTTTATAAATACATTTCTATATCTAACCCATAGATGGGACCCTAACAGGTACTACCTCTCCGAGTTAGAGTGAACCTGGAAGCAATGGTGATGAAGGGGTGCTCCACATTCCCCAAACCTCCAAAACTGGAACCTCACCATCAGATAGAGTTTAACGTCATTCCCAGGACATGTAGACCCGCAGCCACCGCCTTCTAGCACCCATATGATAAAAAGGGGATGCGGCTTGCCATAAGGGCAATAGGCTTGGGAAAATCATATAGGTGCTAGGGCTTGACGTGACCAGCCGATTAATCTAGCCCAAGATAGGGCCAAAGTGGAGTATTGCATGTCATGAACTGCTCATCCTTAAGCATCACGGGTCGCCACCCACGGCCAACAGGTGGCCCCATTGGGGGAGTCTTACCCCTCTGCAGAGGTGCAGTCGGTGCATTCTAACGCCCCAGCCGACAGGGTGGGCTTTTAATTTAATTTGCTAACTCACTTTTTCCTGATCCCAATTATCTTCCCAGAGCTCAATGGTTGACCCAACGTTACATTTTTTTTTTCTAGTATTCATATATTTTATGCTTGGTTTAAACAGAGGCCATATTTAACTAGACAAAGATATACTCTTGAAACTTTAATGTGGCTGCAAATAAGATCAATAAGCATTAATAGAAGTTATAGAGTTGGAGCCAAGTTTATTATAAGGGAGATAACTCATGAAGATGAAGCAGCAGTACTTGGTTCTTATAACCGAAAGAACATTGTTCTTGGCAGCATTGACAGCACCATAAAAACGGCAATGTAACAACATTCAATTGGTTACCAAGTTTTTACACATCCTAGGGGGATTCTAACCCACTCATCTTTGCAGATCCTCTCCAAATTCTTAGGTTTGTAGGTTGTTGTTCGGAAACTCAAACCATTAGCTCCCTCCACGGATTCTCTAAAGGATTAAGGTAGTATTTGTCTCATACCCCACTTGTATGGACTGGGCACAAGGCCTCGTTTTAATGTGAACCCACCCACAAGCCGAATTTCATGGGTGGGAAATGATATGATAACTTGTAAACAAGGTATGTTTGGAATGGCCTTTATATATATATATATATTTAAAAAATGGATACAATAGAAACCTACTCGAGTTTCACCATAAGGATCTTCAGGGTTAAATCCACTGAATTAATCGAGGTACCGATTAATTGTAGCCGATCACACGTGTGTTCACTGTATAAGATGTTACGTTACAAGGTCCCTTGTATCCTTATGGTGAAACTCGAGTAGGTTTCTATTGTATCCATTTTTAAATAAATTTGCTCTACTTCGTATTGAGCACTTTGTATTTGTTATAAAACTGACTTAACCCCTGAATTTTGTACCTCGAACGATCGTGCCCATTTTCACCGGTAAGCCACCTTTTCTTTATATATATATATATTATATATATATATATATATTATATATATTATTGGTTTGTTGTTTGGTTTTGAAGGCTATCACAATGCAAGTGTAAAGAAAAAAGAAGGTAACTGTGATTTATTCTTAATTCTTAATATTTCGTGATAAAAATCCCTTCTACAGAAGATCGCTAGAACTGAAGTTCTTCCTTGAGGCTGTTCATTTGTTCTGTCTCATGTCTTCCAAATTCTGTGTGTGTGCGGGCGGTGTGCGGGGGTGTGTGCGGGTGTGTGTGCTTGTTTATGTGTGTGTTTGTGTGTGTGACACACAGATATAAGCGCATACACACACACACACACACTTATAATAAAAGAGTATATATATATATATATATGGAGGGAATACGAGAGAGAGAGAGAAAGAGAGAGAGAGGAGAGAGAGAGAGAGAGAGAGAGAGAGAGAGAGAGGGGGGGGGAGATAATGTGTCTGTGTGTATGTGTGTTAAGGATAACTAACAACCTGACAGTTTACAAAAGATTTGGACGAATATCATTACGCAGAACGGTGCCCACAAGAGTGTTTGTGTATACAAAAGCGAAATAAGATTGCCGACCTGGGCAAAACGTCAAATCTCGTCTTGTGAGGTCAGGTCTCTCCATGTCTCACGTTGGCCAACATGGACGTGACTTTCAAGAACCTGAGACGAATTGATCAAAACAATAATATATATATATATATATATATATATATATATATATATATATATTGCTTCCATGTCCACGCTAACTTAACTTGCATATATAAATAATAAGGAGGATTGCTTAGGCAATCAATATAGGAGAAGGAGAAATTCAAACCAGTTTTACTCTTGTTAAAAGTGACTTTGCGTCACATCCTGGCTGTGGCGGAGGGGCTGTGCAAATATATAGAAGGTGTAAAATGCTTTGTAAAAAAACAATTTTTAGTAGTAGGGAAGCTCTAGAACTCATTTGACAGACAAAGATAGATTACTAAAAGTCGTTATTTTTTGCAAACCCCACCAAATTTGGATGAATAAAAATCATAACCCCGCCGATTTTGGGGATTGGAAGCTCGAATTTTGGGGGATTGTGTAACGTTAACATAGTCCACACATGGGACAAATTTAAGAAAAATTGAAGGGGGTGGGTGAAAATTTTAATTTTTCTGGATGATTTGACATGGAATTACTCTTCTTTCTGACTTACACCATCAAGCCATTCACGCCTACGTATTATCTAGTGTAGCTTATCCACTGAATTCTTATTTCTTTGTATCCTTTGAAAAAAAGTCGTTTTGTAAGGTCTTAACCAAGTTGGGGTTGGCTGGTGGGAATAAAAGGACATCGATCTCATAAGACACAAAAACATTTAACATACAACACTCCACTTTGCCCCTTACTTAGGTTAGACGGGCTGTCGGAGAGGCACCACCGATCAATCGGCTGGTTACGTCAACTTCTAGTACTTATAGGATTCTCGATCCAATTGTCCTTATCGAAAACCTCCAAACCTTTTTATCATGTATGTACCTGGGGGGTCTTAATATCCTGGGTATGACGTTAACCTCTATGTGATGGTGAGGTTACAGTTCTGGAGGTCTGGGGAAAGTGATGCACACCAAAATTACCATTACTCCCAGGTCCACTCTGATCCGGAGTGTTAGTATCTATTGGGGTCCCATCTATGGGTTACATAGAAACAATGTGTTTATAACAAATTGAGTTCCTATCAAGAATGAATAAACAAAAATCAATCGGTTGGTCACGTCAAGCCATAGCATCTATAGAATAGTCAGGACTCAATTGGCACCATTACTCCCCGGTCCACCCTAATCCGGATTGGTCGTACCTGTTAGGGTCCCATAAATAGAAAAAATGAGTTTTAAAAAATTGTTTAAAAGATTGAGTTTTAAAAAAAATCAACATGCATCAAAAATTGATAAAACAAAATGGCTTCGGCATAGCATAACCCAATAAGAGTTGACATGCCGTAAAACCAACCAACCACCCAACCAACCAACAGAGTGGTCGTGTCTGTTAGTGTCCCATAAATAGAAAAATGAGTTTCCAAATGTTTGTTTTAAAATTTGAGTTTAAATAACGCATTTTCAATAACCACCAAGAATTAATGAAACAAAACGGCTTTGGCATAATATAACCCAACAAGTGTTGACATGCCGTAAAATCCGACCAACCAACCAACCAACCAAACAACGGAATGGTCGTACCTGTTAGGGTCCCATTAATAGTAAAATGAGTTTAAAAAGATTTGTTTCAAAATTGTGTTTAAAAAAACGAATTTCCAATACCCATCAAGAATTAATGAAACAAAATGGCTTCGGCATAATATAACCCAACACGTGTTGACATGCCGTAAAAACCGACCAACCAACCAACCAAACAAACAAACAACGGAATGGTCGTACCTGTTAGGGTCCCATAAATAGTAAAATGAGTTTTAAAAGATTTGTTTAAAAATTGATTTTAGAAAACGAATTTTCAATACCCATCAAGAACTAATAAAACAAAATGGCTTCGGCATAAGATAACCCAACAAGGGTTGACATGCCGTAAAATCCAACTAACCAACAAATCAACGAGCCAACCAACCAACCAACTAACCAACAAAAACATTGATGCCAATATGGCTGAACTTTCGTAGTCTCGTAAAACGCAGAGAAAAATGAAAGTAAATTGAAAGTATCGATTGTCAGTCGATTTTAAACAAGACCAAGTCAAGAACACAGTGGTCAAAAATGGCAAGAGGTGAGATTAAAGCATGACCGTTTGACCGCTTGACCAGCCAAGAGATGATCGGTCTACGTTTTGATGAACTCAAGAGAGAAACAGTCTATCATTCTCACACGTTGCTGTCCGTTGAAGTTCACGGTGGCCCGACCAGCCGGCTCTAAAACGCGTGAACCGGACTGCGGCAGAAGGGTTGGCGTGAACTGGACTGCGGCTGAAGGGTTGGCGCAGATGGCCAGAAGAGGGTCGGAAATAAGGTCGGCAAGTCAATAAGGGTTAATATTGAAGTGGCACGAATCAGGAAGAGGAGGAGAAATATTTGCAATGTGGCGAGTGCCAATTAAGATATTGAGTACACATCTTCATTGACCGGTAAACGCCGACGGCAAAATCCAAGACTTCTTTATAGCGTATCTACAGAATTTAAAGTGAAGGTTCTGATAGTCTTAGGAGGACTCGGAAAAAAGTACTTGCTTATGGGAAACTACCGTACGATAAGTCTGTTTTAATGACAGGCGGCATGTGAAACCATCGAAGGTTATCTTATGCCAAGAGGTTAGGGAATCGTGTTCATTCTTTGTTCATATTTACATTTCAAGATAATATATATATATATATATATATATGTGTGTGTGTGTGTGTGTGTGTGTGTGTGTGTTAATGATGGTGAACTCATGATCGTGAACTTTGCATTACAATTTACACACACACACACACATATATATATATATATATATATATATCTTTCTGTATGTGTGTGTGTGTGTGTGTGTGTGTGCGGGGGGCGCACATCATGCATGAGCGTCTATATGTGTTTTATGGGCACCTTACGTGGTGTAATGGTTAGCAAGTTATATTCGCAAACCATTGTTAGTGAGTTCGATTATCACTGGGCGCTCCATACTTCTGGCCTTGTGCCACATCTAAGCTAAGCTTAGTAAATAACTATATCTGTGTCATGTGCGTGCATTTATATGTCTGTTTTATGCATGTGCGTACGTATGTGTGCATGTGTATGATTGTGTGTGTATATATGTGTGCACGTTCGTGAGCATGACTCCCTGAATGTATATGCACACACATTAACACAGAAGCACACACACACGCAGAAACACACATATATATATATTCTTTGTCTGTCTGTCACCCCCTCTCTCTCTCTCTCTCTCTCTCTCTCTCTCTCTCTCTCTCTCTCTATCTCTCTCTCTCTCTTTGGGTCATGCGTGTGTAAAGGGATTTAAGTATATTGAATTATTCATTTTAGGCAGATATATGTAAACCTTAATAAAAAAAATCTACCCTCTATAAGCCTTTGTGCATGTGCGTCCCTGAGTGCACAGGATGTCCACAAAGTCTTCAAACGGTTTTAAAATGAAACATTTAATAACTCAAATTGTACAAATGATAAAATCTTTTCATAAAAAAGCATAAAAGTTCAACTCTGGAATTATTATTATTAATGTATTTTTTATTATTGCACTTCAGCATGACCGCCATCTTTGTTGATAAATTTTCCACCCGTAGCGGGACATTATGGACACCCTGTATATATATGTACGTATGGACACATACACCACACTCAGACGTGTACACACACGTACAACACACACACACACACATATATATATATAGTATACCAAGCGTGTTGGTAAATCCTTGCGGTGAGAAAAAAAGCCCTGAAGAACATTAAGCGAAACTATAGAAGGTTCGTCTGACTCATTAGATTTATCTTTATTATTTGCTCTACTTAGGTATTGAGCACTTTTTACTTATTAGCTATTCTCCTAGCGGTTATATGGATATATATATATCTTATATACATATATATACATATAAATTGTTTTTTCTTTTGGCCAAATACTGTACCAATAGATTATTTTTTGTTGGTACGATTATCTTGGTCTTTTCTTTTTTTCAAAAATTTTTTTTCTCCCCGGTTGATGTTTGGTAGTATATTTTTACAATCAAACTATTTGCTGTTTTTTTTCTCACCGCAAGGATTTACCAACACGCTTGGTATACTAAATTTAGCTCTAGTTTTAACTATTGAGCACTCCCTTAGCTCATTTGTAATGGAGCAAAGAAACATAAATTATTCGTACAAAAATATCCCGATCCCAGAAAATCATAAATATAGAAGAGTCAGATCTTAGCCCTGAAGAGCATTAAGCGAAACTAATAGTAGGTTCGTCTGACTCATTAGATTTATCTCTCTCTCTCTCTCTCTATATATATATATATATATATATATATGTGAAACCTCTTAAATGGCATCAAGTATTCCTATATAAAACAAATAATTTGCAAACATTTATATTGGTTCAAAGGGTCGGGTTCGCTCAGTCGGTAGAGCGTTCGGTTA
>CM042149.1:118244948-118249948 GCA_023376005.1 Doryteuthis pealeii
TAATCGAAGGCTGAAAAAGATATCAGAAGATCTGAAACATGTGTCACTAATGTAAAAAAACACATCTTTTTAATAAAAAACAATCCATTCTGCAGACCTTCTTTTTATAGAACACACACACACACACACACACACACACACACATATATATATATATATATATATATATATATTATATAAGAGAGTACAAAAAAATCGCATTCACGTAAACATACAATACGAGAATAGTTATATAAAAATACCATCATTTTCAAAAAAAAAAAAAAAAATTTAAAAGAAATGCCATAACTAGACTGCTTCAGTTCCAGTGATCTTTTGAAAAAGAGATATTATCTCGAAAATTCAAGAATAAAATACAGGTTAACACACAACACCATTGTTACCGTATTATTATTTTTTTCTTTACACCTGCATTGTGATAAGCCTTCTAAATCAACCTCCTAGCCAATATATATATATATATATATATATATATATATATATATATATATATATATATGTATATATAGGAAGTGGACATTTTCATATGTTTTTAACGTTATCACTGATAAATTGATATTCAGTGAGGTGTGCCAACCTGAAAAATAAAAGAATCACTCTCTTTGCTTTCTAAACAACAACTTCGCAAGCCTATGTTTCTTTGTTCGTTTTTATATGTATTTCTACATTTTGATGTACGTCTTTGTGTATCTTTGTCTAAGTGGATATTTCTTTTTGTGTGTGTCCTCCAGCGTGTACGTATATATGCGTGTGTTCATACTAATGCGTGACTAAGCGATTGTGTGTGTGTGTGTATGTATGTGTGTCCCGTTGTATGTGTGGTTAATATCAGCATTGACATGTTTCTATCACGACTAGAAGAAGCAAACTTCGTTTCCATTTGAATGCCGATATCTTCCGCTTGCCTGCAACTTATCAATGGTTCGCGTCGGCAAACTTATTTTTGTTTCTTTCCCGCGGTATTCACGGACAATATTCACTTTAATGCCTCGTTGCTTTCTTCCTGTGTGTTCTTCTCTTTTATCTCTCTCTTTCCCTTTACAATTTGATGGTATTTAACTCTCATGACCACCTGAGACCGACCTCCGTTTCAGCAATCTTGGAAAACTTCTTTTGTGACAAATACGAAAATGAGGTCTTTTTTTGGTGATTTACTTGGAGGCACCCAACTCCTCACTGGATAATATATCACTGTCTGAGATGGTTTTATGAGTAGCAGGACAAATTCCTGAACTGATGATCAGTATATGTATCGATGTTTTTGCTGTTTTTTTTTGTTGGTGCTTTTTACAATTGTTTATTTATTTATTTATTATTTTTTATTTTTTTTACTATCAGATTTATACAAAGGCAATTATCACGAGACATACCAGCGATAAAATAAAAGATTAGTATTTTCAAGATTGCAAAAATGAGATCGTTTTAGTACTATTTGGATTATTTGGACTATTGTCCCATCTTCATTGTTATCTGTACAATGTTTAGACACATACTATCAGCAAGGGGAAGTGGTTTGAGACCCACAAGATTTTGGTGGTGAAATAAGGAAAAGTTATTTTTGAAAATGAAAATACATTTAGGTCTTTTTCTTGTACAGAGTAATTGTATTATTTGTATTATTTGGTCTTCATCTTCATTGTTATCTATATAACGTTTCGGCCGATGTGCCTTTGGCCTTCTTCAGGTATTTCTTGTCGGACTCGGGAACTTTCTCGGACTCGGGAACCTTCTTTTCGGGCTCGGGAACTTTCTATTTAAACTCGGGAACTTTCTTGTCGTAATCGGGAGCCATCACTGAACATTTTTATTGATATAAAGATGTTTGTGTACTATTTGGATTTTTCGGACAGTCATCCGCGAGCTTCACACTTAACGGTAGTATCAATTGGGAGCTTGTACTTACATATTTTATTTAGATACATTAGGGAGCAATAATTGCTTTGAGAGTTAAGTCCTTCTTAGACTTAAATGAGAGTTAAGTCCCTTTGTTCATTTTCCGAGAAGAAGCTTGTAAACAATGACAGCCATTTTTGATTCAACGTAATCTTCACGAACAAAACACGACGCTTTTCAAATCCATTTTAATGCATGACTTTAACTCCAAATATCATAAAATGTCCTTTTAATGACAATTAAGTTCATTTCAAATAATGCACAGTACAACTTTATGGTAGGAGTTTAGACACTTAAAGTTCAAGATTACCAATCAGAGAAGTATTCAAGAACTTGTCGAACTGCTTTGATTCGTTTATTCATTTAGTTAATATTGAAAACTTAAGCAGAGCAAATCTGAATTTAAGATACAAGCCTTTTTTAGGTGTTTCTTGTCGAACTTTGGAACCTTCTCAAACTCGGGAATACTTCCCCTTTATTAAATAGAAACATCAGTATCATCATGGACAGCAGTTCACTATGAAATAGTAATTCGAAGCATCTACTCCTTCCTAAATAAAAACATCAATATCATCATGGACAGCAGTTACCGATGAAATTCCAATTAGAAGCAATCACTCCTTTCTAAATAGAAACATCAATATCATCATGGACAACAGTTAACTATGTAATGTTAATTTCAAACATCCACTCCTTCCTAAATAGAAGCATCACTATCATCAAGGATAACTGTTAACTAAGAAATCCTAATTAGAATCCTCTATTCCTTCTTAGATAGAAGCACCAATATCATCATGGACAACAGTTAACTATGTAATATTTAATTGAAACAACCACTCCTTTCTTATTAGAAACATCACTATCATCAAGGATAACTGTTAACTAAGAAATGCTAATTAGAATCCTCCACTTCTTCCTAAATAGAAACAACAATATCATCAAGGACGGCTGTTAATTATAAAATGCTGACCGGAATCCTCTATTCTTTCTAAACAGAAGCACCGATATAATCATAGACGGTTGGATAAGATTACATAAACCAGCCGCACATAATCTTATGAAATGATAATTAGAATCGCCCACTCCTTCCTAAATAGAAGCATCAATACAATCATGGCCAACAGTTAATTATTTAACGTTAATTTTAAACATCCACTCCTCCCTAAATAGAAATATCACTTTCATCAAGGATATCTGTTAACTAAGAAAGGCTAATTAGAACCCTCCACTTCTTCCTTAAACAGAAGCACCGATATAATCATGGACGGCTGGATAATATTACACAGACTGAAAAACATGAACGAGCCACACATCATCGTATGAAATTCGACTATATTTGCACACAGCACAGTCCTAGAAATTCGACTATTTTTGCACACGGCTCAGCTCAAAGAATTCTATTAATCTCATCCGGCAGCGAAAGAGTTAATACGAGAGCGATAGATTTCCGAACAAGGTAGGCTCATATTTACACTATGATATTTTTCAGTGCCTCGTTATTTTCAGTCTCTTAGAATTAGAAACAGTATATTTCTCAAACAAATAGTTAGGTCGAGCTCTTAAATTTTGTGTGAGAAAATAGACTTTTTTTACCGAGTATATTTTACTTGTAAAAGTGTCTTTTGTTTCACTCGTTAATATAAAAAAAGAAAAAAGCCGTGTGTATTGATAATTAAGAAGTCCTTGAAAAGAAACACGGTTATGTCCTTGAAAAGATTCAGCGAGGATCTTAAAAATAGTTTTGTAGAAAGAAAGAACTTTTAAATATGTAAGAGCTTCCTGGGGTGCTGCTCTCAGCTACCCGATGCATTCTGTCGGCCATTGTCGAAAGAAATTACTTTATTGTGTCGAAATCAACGCTTTGACTGAAAGGGGGTGGGTGCAATTAAAAAGAAACCATGATTAATATATGAAGAAATAGGGAAAGAAATCTAGAAGACAAAAAAATAAATAAATAGATAAATAAATAAATAGATATTCATTTAAATATAAACAAACTACTTCAACGAGAACAATCCGATGTTCGTTTAGAAGAAATGGTTTTAACTGGTGGCCATTTTGTTTCTTCGTTTCTTTTGCATAGAAAAAAAAGAAAAGAGAAGAAGAAGAAGAAGAAGAAGAAGAAGAAGAAAACGGAGAAGAAGAAGAAGAAGTGATGACGTGAAGTACAAAGATGTAAAAGACAACAAATGAAACGTCATGGCGAAAGCGGAAATGTCCAAATTAAAAGCGATTCATATGGAGACGATGTTGAATCTTATGAAGCCGAGGCAAAGGGTAATTGAATCGTGTGTCGTGCTGGGGTTAAGTAATTACAGTGTTGTGGTTGGGAAGACGCCACAAATGATTCTAATGAATCGCGTTCGTGAATTGACAATTTGGAATAACAAAAGGCAAGAAGCGGGGTGCGTTTGAAATATTAATTTCGAATGTTCGAAGATGAGAAGAAAACTGGCAAGTAAATAGAAGAGAATAGGAGGAAGTGAGAGGAGAAGGTACACCCCAGATATATATATATATATATATATGTGTGTGTGTGTGTGTGTGTGTGTTAATGTGTGTGTTTTAGTTACATAACTGACAGTAAGAGAAGATAAAACACACACACATATATATACATGAATATATATATATATGTGTGTGTGTGTGTGTGCGTGTGTGTTTTGTGTATGTGTATGTGTGTGTGTGTGAGAGTGTATGGATGAGTGTGTTTAGTTACATAACTGGCAGGAAAATAGGAAAGAATATGAGAAAGTAAGAGAAGATAAAAACACCAACAGGCACATATATGATATATATATATATATATATGTTGTGTGTGTGTGTGTGTGTGTGTGTGTGTGTGTTGTCACTCTGTGTGTGTGTGTGTATGTGTGTGTGTGTGTGTGTGTGTGTGTGTTTAGTTGCATAACACATCAGCATTAGCGAGATACAGCATAAACCCAACCCAATATTTGAGCGGGGTTTAACATGATTGAATTCAGAGTTTTCCTTCTCCCAAACCAGTTGACATACCGATAAAGAGCCCACTTTGCCCTAATACTTTACGCGTAGATGGAGAAAGAGAGAGAAAGAGAGAGAGAGGGAGAGAGGGAGAGAAAGATAGG
>CM042149.1:118252448-118277385 GCA_023376005.1 Doryteuthis pealeii
ACAGTTGAGAGTTCTAAAATTTCCTGGAAAGAAAACCCGGATGTGGAAATAAAGAACTGAGAACGATATATCGCGTAGATCAAATAAAGGATTTCTTTTGAAGTTCTTCTAAGGTTACCGAAAACGTCAGACACCTGGGGAAATCCTGAGTCGAAGAACTTTTGACAGAAGACAACCAAGAACATAGAATTGGTACGGAAGATACATTGTATCATAGTAATAAAACCTGGTCAAAGAGGAAATACAATTCTTTAAATCACCTCTATATATATATATATATATATATATATATATAAGCAGATGATAACAACAGATTGTCAATAACAACAAAGACAAAGGATCCGTTCAACAGGAGCGACATTTATCTGAAGAAGGGAATCTAACATCCCGAAAATTTATGATAATAAACAATTAAAAAATAAGTGAATCCAGTACTCCATAACATCGAGTTCCTTCATTTATTTTTAAATGCTTCATAATAACGCCTAAATTCAACATAAAAAATACATATATATATAATATATATATATTATATATATATATGTGTGTGTGTGTGTGTGTGCGTGTGTGTGTGTGTGTGTGTGTGTAAAGGAATGACTTACCTGTATAAATATTGAGTTGGTTTCAATATTTGGTTGGTATATGTGTATTCGGATAAGTCAGCGTTATAATAAATATAAAGTGCTCAATACGTAAGTAGAGCGGATTTATAATTTATCAGCATGATAATTACAACAAGAACTCCCGCAGTTAGCTGTAATTAATCAATATCTTGATTGTTTTATATTTAGCCCTGAAGACGCTTATGCTGAAACTCGAGTAGGTTATTTCTGTACACACTATAATAATGATAATACTATATATATATATATATATATAATATGTATGTGTGTGTTGTGTGTGTGTGTATGTATGTGTGTGCGTGCGTGTATGTGTGTATTTATATATATATAAACATATATATATATATATATGTATGTATATATATATCCATATGTATATCTATATGTATAATTCTAAAAACATAAATTTTGACCTACAGATGGGACCCTAACAGGTAACAAATCACTCCCTAATTCCCAGCCCTGACACACAGATGGCGCCACTAATAGAGAATTCATATAATTTTCATAAGGTACTGACCTTCAAATGGTACGTGTTACAATTTGAGCCCAATCGGATTATTAGATTATATCAGTTTACAAATTACAGTACAGTATTAGTTGTACTTTTTGACACACCTTGTATTCTGAAAAAATAACGTTCCATTCATTATTTTTTTCAGAATACAAGATGTCTAAAAAAAAAAAAAAAAGTTTAAACCAATATAGCAATAAAGAATTAATGGAACGTTATTTTTTTCAGAATACAAGGTGTGTCAAAAGGTACAAAAAATCTCCATAGATTTTTGAGACAGCTTGTATATATATATATATGTATATATTGTATCTGTCCTCAGCATCTGAAAAAAATTGACACATCGTCTAAAATTTGAATTTCCAATCCCAGAAAAAAATACTTTATCTGACTAAAATAATTATTCACATTTAATTAAACATTTCTAATGAGATTTTTAGGTAGTTATTCAAGTTAAAGATGTGAAATAATTACATACACTTTCTTTGTGAGAACAACCAATCTTAAGAAAAAACAATAATTAAATCAATCATTGGTATATTCAGTTAACTTAATACATACAAACTCACATAGACGTCGCATTATGGTATACGGTTAGAAAGGTAGTCAGGCACAACTAATTCTACTTAATTGTGAGTTCGATCCATGCTGTATGTCCCGTAATCGAGACCTTGTGTCACATCATTTTTTTTTAGTTAGGATGGTCTATAGTAGGTTTCATAACAAACGTATTAACACTAGCGCCCCCTACCTATTATAAACACTCTAATTGAACAACCTGTGACCTTCAGAAAAAAACACCAATAAACTAACCCAACTGAATAAAGGTCTCCTCTCCCAACAAAAACAATCAAACAAACAGATAACAACTCGAACAAATCCCCCTGAAGACGACTATAAACGTGATTGAAGTACTTGCTAAAATATTTGAGGAACGTTCTCTGGGCTACGAGATAAGAAAAAAAAAATGCTTGAAGGTAAGCAACAGAAGATCACCAAGAATAAAATAATTAATTGCTACCAAAATATACAACATTTATATAGATATATATATATATAATATATATACTGTTGGCATTTTTTAGGTCAAAAGTTGTGATCAAATCTTCATTTTTACCCGTCGAGAGCGAGTACTAAATATATTAATTGACTTATCGCATTTAATATTTAGTCAGTCTCTTTCCGTCTCTTTTACATATACAAGCGTATTGTCTCACCCACTTTCTCTTCCCATATATATATATATATATATATATATATATATATATATATATATATATATGTGTGTGTGTGTGGTGTGTTGTGTGTAAGTAAAAATGGAATTGGAATTGAATCCGACGATATGAAGAAGAATGAATAAAGAAAAGAAAGTACAGAATGAATAATAAAAGATGAATTTAATCAATATCACTTACACATGTGTTTCGGTCAGTTTATCTGTGTACACGGTTCAAACTATTATTATTATTAAATAAACAAATGAAATTATTATGACAAATGATTATTTTTCAATAAACAAATAAAATGAAATAATAATTTTTCTATTATTATTTCATTTCATTTGTTTGTTTAATAATGATAATAGTTTGAACCGTGTACACATAGATAAACTGACCGAAACACATGTGTAAGTGATATTGATTAAATTCATCTTTTATTATCCATTCTGTAATTTCTTTTTATTCATTCTTCCTCATATATATATATATATATTATATATATATATATATAGTGAGAGAGAGAGAGAGAGAGGGGGGGAGAGAGAGGAAATAGGATCGAGAACGAAACTGAAACTATGTATATGCCAATATATATATATATATATATATATATATACATATATATATATATGGATACAAGCAGACTCAAATGCAGCCCGTGTGTCTAATATGATCAGCAAAATAAAGTAGAAAGCGTATAAGTTTGTAAATATCTATCGTCATATTTGTATACCCTTTTTGCAATGCATGTATATATATATATATATATATATATATATATATATATATATATATATATATATTCTAATTCATGTAAGTATTAGATTAAGTCTGTAAGGAAAATGTAATTACATCACAGCTAAAGCATAATAGACGGTGAGTCGGCCGACGTAGCGACGCCATTTTTGAAGTTATAGAGACGAATTGTTGATTAGAGAAACAGGTGCGAAGAAGTTGAGTATTTTATTGACATCTAGGATGTCGACATTGTATGGTTACCGCAACGATGACGAAACGAACACGGATAGATGTTCAGTTGACTAAACTAAACGATATTATGTTTGGTTTGGCTTGGTTGGTTTGTTTTACGGCATATCAACCCTTTTCGGGACACTTAATGCCAAAACAGGTCATTTTGATAGAAGATTCTATGTCAGACAACTACAAATTGCATCCTGGCTAAAAAAAAAAAAAAAAAATTTTCATTAAAATTTTCAAAGATTAATACGCTAAAAACATACTCTAAAGTACCATTAGGCATTGGGCCTAAATTCGGTATCAGTCAGACAGCGAACGAGTTTATCTCTTTTCACTACCGCTAGATCAATGAGAGTGTTTTGTCATCTGAGTTGGAGCGCACCATCAGCTCACCACTTTACTGCGCAGATCTGTGTGCTAATCATACGCTGAGTTGGCGAGGGCCGGTATCGAACCAGGAACCTTGTGGTTCCTAGTCGATCGCCCTACCGACTGAGGACCGTAGCTGTTTCGCTGTCTTTGAATTGCGCTGTGATAGACAGATGAGTAATAAAGACAATTTAGTTTGTTTGTTTGTTTATTTAACGGCATATCAACCATTTTTGGGTCATTTAATGCCTCAACAAATCCCTTTGATAAAAGTTTCTATGTTTCAATTTCTTCGTATCTTTAATTTGGTATGAATAATTTTCCTTAATTTATTTGATTTTGTTTTGTTTTGTTTTTTAATGCTATGATAACACTGGTTTACAAAGAAATTGAGGCAAGCACAAAAATAGCTGTTTTAACCTAATTTGGGTGGGCTGAATTCATATTTGAAATCTGTTTTTACTCATCACCTCTAGTTTATTTTAGATATGCATACTGTATATTTTGTCCACATACTATACATAAAGGCGTATATGCATTCAGGGTTAATTTCTAATATTGTGTGACTTATGTCTTCTTCTTTAGTTATTATGCAGGAAACTGAGAACATGGGAAGCATTTAAGTCAGTCTGTAGTGACTTTCTTGATAGCACACGCGTACCTAATCATCAAGCCTGTATTGAGAAGTTGCTAAAGACTTATGAGGATATGAGATGCCGAATGTCATTCAAAATTCATTTTCTCCATTCCCACCCCAACTTCTTCCCTCTAAACCTTGGAGCAGTGAGTGATGAGCACGGAGATAGATTCAACCAAGACATTACGAAGATGGAGAGCAACTACCAAGGCAAGTGGAACCCCGGCATGATGGGAGACTTCTGCTGGATGCTCTTGCGTGACATCCCGGAGGCAAAATACAGCAGATCATCTAATAAATCACACTTCTAACTGTTTGCGGTACTATGAATTGTGTACATTGTGTCATCCAAGTATATTTATTCCGTCAATGTTCTTTATCTATCCTGTTTTATCTGTAAGAAGCTGTTGCAACTGTTGAATTAATAACGTATATACTCTGTATATACTAAAATGAGACTAATTTAAAACAGAAAACTAGAAGTGATAGAGCAAAACTGTTTATAAATTTGAATTCAGCACACCCAAATTAGTAAAAAAACACCCATTCAATTCTTGACTCAGAAAAAAAATATTTTTTTGTAAACCAGTGTAATCATGTGGATTATTTAATGCCATAAACTATGGATTAGACACAAAATTACATAGCTGAAGTACTCGTCAATCGGCGGGAGTAATGATATGCTGACTGTATGATACAAAACTGCATCTGATGTTGATGCTCAACTTCAAGAGATCTAGAAATCTTTGAGTATCTCTTCATTGTTATTACTCCCAGGACCACTCTGACACGGAGTTCCGTCTATCATTCAATAGTTTTGTTTAAAAATTATTCCTATTCGAAACGACAATCTGCAAAACGAAAAAAACCCAAAAGAACTCAATATATAACTTCACAAAGAATGCAAATTTAACGTTCAATGAACAAGTTTAATGAACGTGGGCATATCACCTGTAAATCACGGCTCCGCAAATATACAACATATGCACTATTCAGAGATATGAAGGTAACATTATTTTTTTTTAATCTAACATTATCCTTATGATTTTTTGTTAACCTCCCTACTTCTTTTGTACTACACGATATGTTATTCAAGATTTTCTCAGATTAGCATTGCGGGGGTTAAAGCCCGAAATCGTGTTCGAAAGAAGATATTCTCTTCTGAAGACATTACCTTTTATCTTTGAAAAATGGTTTTCCCCGCCAGTAAAGTGCTTGTGGGTTATATTTTCTGTGTAATAGTGAATGCGTATTTGAGCGCGCTGCCTTTACCGGGAGACTGAGGCTAAAATTGACTACTTAAAAAACAAAAACAAAAATAAGAAATAAACGAAAACAGAAAAAAAAGAAAAAAAGAATTGTCGGCATTTACAGACAGGGAACAACCTTCACCTTTATTTTACTCTCTCTCTCTCTCTCTCTCTCTCTCTCTCTCTCTCTCTCTCTCTCTATTTGACTCTCTTCTGCGCACGCGCACTTGCTTAAAAGCGTTGCTATATTGAGCGGAAGTAGAATGAATAAAGAAAAAAAAAAATTAAAAAAAAAAAGAAATTAAAAAAAAAAAAGAAAGAAAAAGGTGAGGAGTGGGATTGAGCGAGATAAATCGAGAAAAGACGAGACTTTAACTCGGAAGTCAACGCTTGTCTGTCAGTCTTGCTAATGTGTTGGGTGACAGCAGCATCTTGAAAAAGGAACCAGACGCGCATATCGGTTAATTGAGTTTAAAAAAAAAGATTAATAAACAAAAAAAAAAAAAAATAAAATGAAAAATAAAAAGAAACACACACGCATGCGTGCACACACATACACACACGCGCGCGTGCGCGCCAAAACATGCGAAGGTTCATATCGAGAAAAAAAAATGGGAATATCACGTGACCCTATTCATGTCTTAACGTAGTGAAGAAAAAAAAATGAGAAGGTATTTAATGAAATTCTTTTAGGAAAATGAACCACACCTTTCTACACAAAAACGAATGCTGTGCATTCTGAAAATCAGTATCGGAAAATTCAACCTAAATTTCAGATTTAAACGGTAAGCCTACGCATTGATCTAAAGGCCTTTTTAAACGGCCTTTAAGTCGGATTTAAAGTCATATCCGAGGGTAATCCTAAAAATTGGAGGCGCGTGGTGTAATGGTTAGAGTCGTAGCAAATGGAACTCGTCGACACGAGTTCACATCCTTGACGAAGCTACAGTTCATATAGCGTTAATACCTTGTGAAAAAGTTAATCCAGCTACTCTCCTCCAGCTATGGGTAAATAGTAGGACAGACTGGACTCATTAACCTTGGTTAGGTAACCAGTCTAGGAGAAAAAAAACTCTGAATTCAAACCTGATAAATTCCGCTAGGAATGGTCACTACTAGAATAGGCTCAGTCCTAATTAGCCATTTAATTCACTAATAAAAACTAATAAAAAAGTAAGCTCTCCAAAATTCTTAGAAATCAGAGAAACGTTTATTGTTTTTTGCCAACGATATTATATATCTTGATAATAATTGAGATTCGATGTCTGTCAACGACGTCTCTAGGGATATCTGTGTTAGATTAGCCTCAAAACAGCCCATGTTATTAGTGCGTTTAAAATCCTGCAATGTGTCTTATATCACTAGATATAAAGGTTACATAATATTTGGTTTGGTTAATTTGCATACAGGTCTTAACAAACCGGGTTTAATAAATACTTACCTGGTGTTATTGATCTATAATATTGTTGTTTTATTCAACAACGCATTAAAATCAATCATATGATTTTATATAGAAACGTATTAAAATATAATCAAAATAAGTATAATCTTTTTATATGCGTTCTTATTCAATTCCGTTAGTTTTTCTAATTCAATATATCTCGATATATTCAAACTTAAATACAAACGCCCAGAGGGCGCATATTCTTGCAAGTCATTTTAAAATTTTCACATGTATATTTTTCTACCTAATCAGCCTTTGAGTCAATGCATTTTTGTTGGCACACTGGCAGTTTTTGCATGCTCATATCGCTGAGGAAGCGTTGAACATCGTCGTCGTTACAAAGTCTCTACACCATTGCGATGTTTTTGTCAACTATGCCCGACTCTACATGTTAAGTGTCGATGAATTTCAATCGGTTTAATGGCCTTTGTGATCCAAAATTGAATAAAAGCGGGAATTTCAGACTTTACGGTTGTGTCAATCGGGAGCTCCATCAGAAACTACTGCCGAGCTAAGATGGAGCGTTAGAGCGAAGCTCGTGCAGGTGCTGCCGCATTTAAAACAAATGCAACAGTGTTGCCAATAGCTGTATTGCCAATCGAATTATTACCCTCGTATTATATAGAAAATTTAAGTTTGACTCTCACTGGGCGTCCCACAGATTTGATTCGATTATAGATGAATTCAAGAATAATTCACTAGAATTTAAAAAACAGTTTACAATTATGTTTAAGATCGATATGGGTTATGGGCTTCAAAGTAAATTTCGGGAATTATTTGGTGTCCTTTTCAAATACTTTAAATTGTTTTCTTTGTCTATCTCATTCAGACAGGAAATGAACCCGGGACTTCTCGCACCCGAAGCGAGAATCATACCACTAGACCAACGAGCCAACTGGAGATTCAACGAATTAATCAAAACCAATACCAATAAGCACAATAAGCGATTTTTAATGAATTGAAATTTTAGATTCTGGATTATAACCTTTGATGTTGTGTTTTGATTAAATAAAAACTTATAAAAAAAGATTGAATTCTTCCTGCTCACTCGAAAAATACCATCTACTTTAAGACTAGCAAATATATGCACCCTCCGGGTGCAAGTATTTAAGTTTTAATGTAATAAAATATCATATCAAATTAGAATTACTAATGAAATTAAATAAGAATGCGGATAAAAAGATTTTAAACAGAGGGGGTATAATCTAAAAATTGGACAACTGAGACTTACTCTTCCATCACTCCGGTCTTTCTTTGCTAAATTTTCATAATTCAACTATTCAGTTAAATTAGGAAGTAAAGAATGAAATGACAGTTATTTCCTTTGTTAATGGATTTCTTTTAAGATTTATCCCCGAGACTTTTGCTCATATTCATTAAGATAAAACCAAACAATTAGAAATCAATAATACTAAACACATAGGGGAAAGATAGAGAGAAAGCTGAACGCGCGGAAGTGATAACGCTAATCGGTTTCAATCGAAAACCATGAAAAGATGAAGAGAAGGAAAGAAAGAAAAATGTAAGTTAAATGAAGATTATTATACTATTTCTCTGAATAAAGCGTTAGGTTCAAATTTCCGTGATTGCTCCGATTACGACAAGAAAACGTGAACGTGCCCGAGTCCGAGAAGGTTCCAGAGTCCGACAAGAAATACCTGAAGAAGGCTGGAGGGCACATCGGCCGAAATGTTGTACATATAACAATGAAATGAGGACAATAGTGCGAATGATACAAATGATACTGAAGATTATTATATTTTTACATGTTGAAATATTTGCAGTAGCTCTTAATCAAAACGCATCAAACATTGTAATAATTAAATTATTATACTGTGGTATGTCCACAGGTCCTGCTAGTAAGTCTAGAATGGTTGATGCCGTTAAAATCAATCAATCGATCAATCGATTGATGTTACAAGTTTAAAATCTCTTTGGTTGTGTGGATTTTAAGCTATTTTATTTTGAAAACAGCTTAAGGAGCAAGGAATTGATTTACTGAATGTGTTTGCTTTTGTTTTCATCTATTTTCATCGATTGAGAAAAAAATGTCTGTCTCCAAATACTTTTTTATTATTACTAACAAAAATATGCGCCCTCTAGTCAAAAAGTATTTAAATTTAATGTAATAAAATATATCCAATTAGAAAAACTAACGAAACTAAATAAGAACGTATAAAACATTACTAAATAATGTAATAAAATATATTCAATTAGAAAAACTAACGAAACTAAATAAGAACATATAAAAAAATTACACGTATTCTAATCATATTTGAATTGGTTTCTAAATAAAATCATTCATAGGATTAAGACAATCCTAGACGTACTAGGGCTAGGCTTGACCAGCTAAGTGATCAGAGGGGGTCTCTCCGACCGCCTGTCTAGCCTGAGTAAGAGACAAAGTGGGGTTTCGCATGTCATTGACTGCTCATCAACCAGGATTCCGTCCTTAAGCATCACGGATTGCCACTCAGGATATCCGGATGCCAGCACGACCTGATGATAATGATAGCTTACCCAATGGATTTTAGGACTAGATTCGGTTTGGGCTCCAAATCTGACCCACGGAATTCTGAATGCAGTAAAATGCTTGTAAAATATTTTAAAGAAAAAAAGGCATGGTTATGTGAGAATAAAAAAAGAAGCAAATAAAATCAATTCACTTCAATGGGATTACTACTTGTCAGAGAACTGGATTCTTTTTATCTTTAAGAAATTAATGTAACTAGTGTAGAGGGTGAGGGTTAGGCTTAATGGGTGTGTCTGCAACAAGATTACCCCTCTAGCTGTCTATTTGCAAAACCGATAAAAAAAACTCGTTTGTGAAAGTAGAACACATTCTCTTTTTATTTGTCGTTTTGATCAGCGATTGCGTACCATTAGCTCAGTCGGTAGAGCGTCCACCTTCGATACCGGCCCTCGCCGGCTCAGCGTATGAGTGGCACAGAGACCTATGCGGTAAATCGAGAAGCTGTTTTGGCGCTCTTTCTCAAACGCAAACACAATCTCCTTGTCTAGAGCTTAGTGAAAAGGGAATAGATTCCCTCTCTGTCTGGCCGAGATTAGGCCGACCCGACTTACTTTTTTTTACTAGAGGAAGTTAAATTCTTTCTCTTTCTTTTTTTGTGGTGGGGGGGAGGGATTTTACGACATGTCAACCAATGTTGGTCTATTTTATGCCGAAGACGCTTTGTTCTGTTCAGTCTTAAATTGGAAATGTTTTAACCACATTTTCTTAACTTATTTTTGTTTATTTAACGCATAAATGGAACCCTAAAAGGTATAGTGGGAAATACGCGGTAATGTTGCATGCTGGGTAGTTAGGATCTGGAGAGAAGCAATATTTTGTTCCAAAATCCAGCAGCGAAGATAGCATATCTTAAAGGCACTGAAAAGTGCACATCTCAGCTAAATGAGTATGTCGACTATTGGATTACAAAAATTATCGCGTATAAAAAAGAATATACAAAAATTGTGTACGATAAATGACGAGCGGCAAAAGTTGGCGAAAATTGGGAGATTTGCCACAAAGTAGTAATTAATGAATCAACTTAGACGTATCATTAAGTCTATTTCCTAAGAGTATATTTACTTTTAAGAAACAGACTCCATTTATGTCACTTCACTTAATGTTTAAGTAAATATCAATTGCATAGATAGAAACTTATATATATATATATATATATATATATATATATATATATATATACACACACACACACACACACACACACACATACATATATATATATATATATATATATATATATATATATATATTTTTACTTGTGCATGTATCGCATGATGAAAATGAACTTGACAAAAATACCGTACAGACTGTTCGAATTAAGTCCTATCAATTTCCCTCCGACCACTCAGTGAAATTAAGCTTGTCAAATGATACTGTTGAACTGAGTCAAGTTCATTTGTATTGAATTTTATGCGATACATGAAGTGCCTTCAAGTATTTAGAATGAGTCTGTTTCGACAATAGATCGGTCATCATCAAGAGCAACATATGAGAGAAAGACGGGAAAAAATAACCGTTAGAAGACAGGGTACAAACAAACGCTATTATTCAATGCTGGAATTTTAAAAAAATGCGTGTTCTGTGTTAAAAATAAAATAATTTTATTTTTAAAAAATCAGATGCATTATAGTTCATAGTAAAACTCAAAAGAGTTTGATGTAAAATTATATAAAAGTGTATAATGAGTATCAAATTGTTCATGATATATTCCAGCTATTAAAAAGTAATTTACAAGTCCACAGCGTAATTGAAGAAAGATGTAAAGTTTCAAATCACTTGTAGTGTTGATAAATCCGTAGTGTTGTAGATAAAAGCCTTCAGAGGAGTAAAAATCAAGATATATTGTTTTTTCATTAGACAAATATGAAAAATAGATGGAAATTAATCCGACAGTATGAAAATTAAAATTTTTGAAAAACAAATGATGTTATATAATTGCTGACAGAAATCTGTTTCGACCAGCTCTTTTGAGTTTTATATATATATATATGTTATTATACTGACGAGCTTGATCAACTGGTTGAATATATGGTGTGGACATTCTGTGGAAAAACCAAATTCTTTTCAATGTTCACAATCATATAAGCCTGTGTCATCTGGTCAATATTTAAGTCAGCAATCTTTCGCCAGTCAACCTGCTCAGTCTTTCGACGGGCACTGAACACCGGTATGATCCTGATACTGGAGCCATGTTGTTGACTGGCGAAAGATTGCTGCCTTAAATATTGACCAGATGACACAGGCTTATATGATTGTGAACAGTGAAAAGAATTTGGTTTTCCAAGAATGTCCACCCACATATTTAACTAGTTGGTCAACTCATCAGTATAATAACATGGCTCCAGTATCAGGATATATATATATATATATATATATATATATATACGCAGATACATGTTGGCAGAAATAGATCTAAAACCGGAAAATGGCCGATTTTTAAGCCTTTTTCTTTGCCAATTATATTGCTCTGTTCAATTACATTATACATCGAGCTCTCTGAAAGCCTCACTCAAACGAGGAATACAAAAACTTTGTCAGTGCCCACCTAGAAGCAGCATCTAAGTGCGTACCAACCGAACCAAGAGCCAAATGCATTGTCCCTTGGGAGACAGATGCAGTTAGAGAAAAGAGAAAGAATATTAAAAAAGCAGCTCAACGTAATAAAACAAACCCAACTAGCACCAATATACACAACCCTAAGAAAGCCCAGTTAGACCTAACCAAAATATACAAAAAAGAACAAATAGAATACATACAAGTACAGATAAATAATATCAGACAATCGGTAGAAGACAGACAGTCACGATTAGCATGGCAATCAGTAAATGAAATTAGTAGGAAAAGTACCTCTAGATCAAAGCTAAAGGTAACCAGCCAAAAAGATAGACATCAGAAATGGAAAGACCACTTCCAGAAACTTCCGGGGAACCCTCCTAAAATCATAGTAAATAATACCCAAAAGATTGTAGATAAACAACTAGACATCAAACGGGGGGATTTCCAACAGAAGAACCTCAACCAAGTCTTAAAGAAGCTAAAAGGTAGAAAAGCTGCAGGATTTGACGAAATACCTCCTGAGGTATGGAAGATGGGAAAGCTTAGACTATGCAATGCAGTATATAGACACAATAGAATAGATATATGGACGAAAGGCTGCATCCTCCCATTCCCCAAAAAGGGAGACCTCGGAATCGCTAAAAACTACAGAGGCATAACTCTTACTGCTATTGCAGCCAAGATATATAAATGCCCTTCTTAATAGCATTCGACCCGAAATAGAGAAAATCCTTAGGAAAAACCAAAACGGATTCCGCAGAAATCGATCCACTACCTCTCAGATCCTGACTATTCAACGGACCATAGAAGGGGTTCGAGCAAAGAATCTCGAGGCAACGCTACTATTTGTAGATTTCTCCAAGGCATTTGATTCCATTCATAGAGTAAAATGGAACAAATACTACTAGCATATGTCTCCCCAAAGAAACGGTTGTCACTATAATGATGCTATACAAAGACACTAAACCAATGGTACGCTCACCTGATGGCGACACAGATTTCTTTGACATCGCCGCTAGAGTCCTACAAGGAAATACATTAGCACCATATATGTTTATAATATGCCTAGACTACGTACTCCGAACATCATTAGATACCATAAAAGAAAAAGGTTTCACACTAAAAAAAAAATCAAGAAGCAGGCTATATCCCGCACAGTCACACATGTTGATGACCTCGCATTTCTTGCAGATACACCGGCACAGGCTGAGTCACTACTACATAGTTTGGAGGAAGCAGCAAAGAATATAGGTCTCTCTCTCTCTTTCTTTCTCTCTCTCCCCCCCTCTCTCTCTATATATATATATATATACATATATATATGTATATACTAGCAAATATATGTGGGTGCAAGTTTGTTTGTGAAAGGCTAATGAAACTAAAATACAGATAAAAAGATTCAATGATAATAGTAGATTGAAACTTACTCTTCCATCACTCATTGTTATTTTTTCTAATTTAAGTATTTAGTTAAAAGATAAAATTGTTATTTTTTATCTTTTAATGGATTTCATTTAAGATTCATTGAATACATTTTTGCTTATATTCATTAAAATAAAACAACAAGAAATCATAATACTAAGCACATATTTATTAAAATACATTTTTAATATCAATATGCAAATTAGCCTTACACTGTAAACATTTGTTGTATATATAAATATAAATTGCATTTGTCAGTATTAATATATTAACAGTATTAATAATTAAAAATTTTATTAATTAATGAGGTTAAATAAAAACTAAAATCATTGAAATGTGATGTCAAATACTAAGGGAATTATGACTTGAGCAGTGATATAGTTTCGGTTACAGACAGAAAAAACACAATCTATTATAATAAAGATATATATATATATATGTGTGTGTGTGTATATATATGTTGGATGTAGTGTCTATTTTCATTTTTGGCTAAAATTTAAATTGATTTACCGCATGCCCTTTTCTTTCCTTCTTGCCTTTCCTCCCCCTCTCCCTTTCTCTCCCCCTCTTTCTTTCTCTCCCCCTTTCTCTCTCCCCCTCTCTCTCTCTGTATCTATTGTGTGTGTCTGTGTGTGATTCTCTATATTTATCATTATGTGTGTGTTTTTTGTGTGGGTGGTTTGGGAATTACAGTTTAAAATTTCATCTTAAAATCAAAAACATCGCATCAAAGAAAATCGAAATTCTACCAAATTCTAGTGACTGCAAAACATGATTTTAAGAACGATACGGAGTAACAGAGACGGAAAGAGATAGGTAGACAGAGAGAGAGAGAGAGAGGAGTGAAAGAGAGAGAGAGAGAGAGAGAGAGAGAGACAGAGTGAGAGAGAGGAATAGAGAAAGAGGAATGGGAAAAATAGAGACACATGAATGGCGAAAGAGAGAGAGAGAGAGAGAGAGAGAGAGAGAGAGAGAGAGAGACAGAGACAGAGAGACAGAGGGAAAGAGAGAGAGAAAGAGAGAGTGAGAGAGAGGAATGGAGGAAGAGGAATGGGGAAAATATAAGGACATGAATGGTGAAAGAGAGAGAGAGAGAGAGAGAGAGAGAGAGAGAGAGAGAGAGAGAGAGAGAGAGAGAGAGAGAGAGAGAGTGAGAGAGAGGTATGGAGAAAGAGAAATGGGGAAAAGATAGGGACATATGAATGGCGAAAAGAGAGAGAGAGAGAGAGAGAGGGGTGGAGAATGAGAGAGTGTGAATGGAGAAAGAGGAATAGAAAGAGAGAGAGATAGATAGATAAAGATAGAGGAATGGTGAAAGGGAGAGAGAATGAGAGAGGGGGATGGAATTGAGAGAGATGAATGGAGATATAGAGGGAGGGCTGGAAAAAGAGGAATGGGGGCAAAGATAGAGACAGAGGAATGTGTGTATGTGTGTGTGTGTGTGTGTGAGAGAGAGAGAGAGAGAGAGAGAGAGAGAGAGAGAGAAGAAGAAAGAGGAATAGAGAAAGATAGAGAGAGGAATGGCGAAAGAGAGAGAGAGAGAGAGAGAGAGAGAGGAGAGAGAAGAGATAGATAGATAGATAGATAGATAGATAGATAGAGAGAGAGAGAGAGAGAGAGAGAGGGGGATAAAATGTCGAAAGATATGAAGAGAGAAGGAAAGAAAGACCGAGTGTCTAAGAAACAGAAATAGAAAATGAACGCAGAGAGAGAGAGAGAGAGAGAGAGAGAGAGAGAGAGAGAGAGAGAGAGAGAGAGAGAGAGAGAGAGAGAGAGAGAGATCGAGTTTGAGAAGGCCAGTTTTCAAAGAAGATTATATTCTTGTAAAGAATTAGAGGAAGAAGAAAGAAGAAAGGAGAAAAAAAAATCCCGACTCTCAGACAGTTTGTCAGTGATGCAGAAAGATAGCCGGCTTATTAACCGATATTAAACATTAAAAAAAAAAAACGTCCCAGACACAGATACTAAGATATGCAAAGCGTTTACCACCTTCATCCCCCCCCACTACCCCCCCCGCACGCCGCAACCTCCCCATCTTAGCCGGAAGGTATTTGCGACTTCCGGTGCAGGTAACAAGCTACTTAGAGAGTTGATACTTCTAACAACGTAACTTACAAATTAATTTCGGAAGTGGCCATTGGTTGGAAACGGTAGACACCATTTTTTTTTATCGATTGGTTTTTCCTTCTTCAGTCGCTTTCTTTTTTTCATTCTTTCTTTATTTCTCTTTCTTTTCTTCGTTGTAGAGAATTGCTTCTATTTATACTTAGCTTTGTATGGGTATGTGTACTTTGTCTGCGTCACACATCCCATCCTTAGCAGCTCTGTTTGTTATTGCTTTGATAAAAGACGCTGTGTTGTCGCGACGATTCTCATCTCCATCAGTCTACCCCTGTCTCTTAGCATTCATTCCCCAGGAAGCGCATATATATGTATGTACGTATGCACATATATCTATCTATCTATCTATCTATCTCTCTCTCTCTCTCTCTCTCTCTCTATATATATATATATATATATATATATGTGTGTGGTGTATATATATATATATATATATTTATATATATATAATCATGTATATATATGCACAACTATGTATAAACATGCATATATATATATACATATATACATATATATATACATATTTATACAGACATACATATATATACATGTATATATACACAGGCATATATATATATATATATATATATATATATATATAAGTGTTGTCGCGACGATTCTTATTTGCATCAGTCTACCTCTGTCTCTTAGCATTCATTCCTCAGGAAGCGCATATATATGTATATACGTATGCACACACACACACACACACACACACACACACACACATATATATATATATATATATATAATCTTGTATATATCTGCACAAATATTTATATAAACATGCATATATATATACATATATATACATATATACATATGCACATATATATATATACATGCATATATATATACACACACATATATATGCATGTATATATACACAGACACACATATATATATATATATATATATATATATTCGCTATATATATATATATATATATATATATATATATATATATATATATATATATATATATATTATATATACCTGTCTGTCTTTAAATTCACCTGTCAGTTTGTTTTATTATATTGTTGTTGTCACTCTTGGTTTATTGTTCGCTACATCACCATGGTTACAATTATGTCTCGCTCCAAGCTGCGCCCCCCCCCCCTGCAAACAAAAGTGCAAAAAGACTGTTGTCGGATGTCGAGTTTCAGTTACAGTAAATCAATAGCAGCAGCAAAAGATTTTGGAGTCAGAAAGATTGCCTTGCGCCAAATTTCAAAGACATTTAAAAATGTTGCCTTCAATTTTTTTTTTTTGGGGGGGGAGGTATTGCGAGAAATTGAATACATTTGCTTGAGATATCAAATGTATAGTTCAAATATAGTCACACACACACACACACACACACACACACACACACACATATATATATATATATAATCTTTCTGAATTATTTGGTTTATTTACTTTTTCCTCGATTATTTATACTATCAACAGAAAACACCCTCCGGGCATCGTAAAATATAATTTTTGAAAGACATTGCCTGAGAGGGTGTGAGTTAAAAATTCAATGTCAGAGGGTTTGTATCATAAGTAAGACAAATCCTCATATTTATTAAAGGAGTAAAAAATAAAAAGTTGAAATGAAAACTGAGCCCCGTCCCTCTAAAATAAAATGTTGCGTGCATGTAATAATCAAACAATTATTTTGAATATTTTCCACATCAATTTTCCACAAAATCGTAGGTATTTATTTATTTGTAAACTTTTTAGTTAACTTCTTGTTATTGTAAAAAAAAAGGACGAGAGTAAAAAACAATTTTTAAAATTGCTTACTCAAATTTTGAGTGTATATAGCATAAAAATATGGTGACGTAAGCTGTGACGTAGAGCTATGACGTAGTTTTTGTTACAGACAGAAATACAGAAAATCTCCATTATTAACACTAGCAAAATAAAAAAACACCCCCGGGTGATGTAAAAATAAATTTTGAAAGATATTGCTTGAGTAGGTGGAAGTTAAAAAATTAGATGTCGGAGAGTTTGAACCATAAATCATGAAATCATCAAATTTATTAAAGGAGTAAAAAAAAAAAAAATTGAAATCAAAACTAAGTTCTGTTAACTTTGAATATCTATTAAAATAAAACAAACTACATATAAAAATATGATACTATTAAAACTTGTTTTAAAAATATGATACTATTAAAACTTGTTTTAAAAAACAATGATGACTGTCTAATGTTGCATGCCCAAATTTTGAGTGTATTTATTCTATGTTATGTTATAACGATATGCTATGACGATTTCGGGTATAGTGATGTAAGCAGTGACGTAGTTTTTGTTACAGACAAAAACCGGAAGCGAATCTCCATTATTAATAGATATATATATATCCCTGTAAAATTGGTTTGTTTATCTTCGGTTCTATTTTTTGCAAATTCTTTCTTCATTTCCTTATGAGGAGAAAAACTTTTATTTTATTAGTTTTCCTTGAAGAAGCCAACCAACATGGAGGCGGAAAAATTTGATAGAGACCAGAACCGGAAACCGGAAACTTATAAAGGGGGCGGGGGCGGGGGCGGATACTTTGAAAATAGATGAAGACAAAAAAAAATTGAAGAGATAAAAGGAATTCCTTGCCTAAAAACAAAGGAAACATTTTTTAAACATTGTGCTCCAATAGAAAAAATGGATATCAAGGAAATATGCAAACAGCAGGAGCAGCAACATCACCAAGATACTACAACTACTGCTAGTAGTAGTAGTAATAGTAGTAGTAGTAGTAGTAGTATAGTCATCTTTAGTAGTAGTAGTAGTAGTAGTAGTAGTAGTAGTATAGTCATCTTTAGTAGAGCGTTCGGCTAGAAATCACAAGGTTCCTAGTTCTATACCGGTCCTCGCCAACTCAGCGTTATGAGTAGCACAGGGATCTATGCGGTAATGAAAGAAGCTGATGGTAGGTGTGGCGCTCCAACTCAGATGCAAAAACAATCTCCTTGGTCTAGCGCTAGTGAAAAGGGTATAGACTCCCTCGCTGATTGGCTGATACCGACATTAGGCCGCCCCGACGACTTTAATTACTTATATTTTAATACACATGTTCCTTAGAAGTACGACCGTTATCATCTTCCGATACCTTCTGGTTAAAAATGAGACCGTCCAAATCGTTCAAGATGCAAAATTCAAAAATGGAAATCTTGATTATCGGGTGTTGCTTATCCGCAGAATTCTTATTTCTCATGAGTGTCATATATACTTATATACTGGGGGTTGCAAAAGTAGGTATACAACAGTATCACACAGATTAAATTACTAGCATATTATCTTAAGTGTCCTTATTTTATAAAATTTTGGTGTCATTAGCAATATTTAATTGTGACTAATAATTAACATGTTAATAATAATAATAATTAATGTTATTACACATATATGTAACATTTGTTTGTTTAATAAACGCAATGAGTATTGTAAGTGCTTTTTTTATAACTGTATACATACTTTTGCAAACCCCTATATATATATATATATATATATATATATATATATATATATAAGTAAAGAAATAACAAAAGACTTAGAGATTTAGCTTTATAGTCTTTTTCAGGGAGCTTAGACAAAGTGTCTAACTCTCCCGACTCATTAGATGCGAATGATGAATTCTTTATTACTTTAAAGGCATTTGAAAACTGATTTTTATTTTTTTATTTTTTTTATTTTTTAAAATTTTATAGTCCTTAAAAAATAAAAAAAATAAAAATCTGTTTTCAAATGCCTTTAAAGTAATAAAGAATTCATCATTCGCATCTGATGAGTCGGGAGAATTAGACACTTTGTCTAAGCTCCCTGAAATAGACTATAACGCTAAATCTCTAAGTCTTTTGTTATTTCTTTACTTATATATTTGCTCTATGACTCTAAAATTAAGAGCACACATTGAGCTCTCAAACTGCGACAGGTTTTTAAATAAAACTCTTGTGTCGTAAGGAAGATTTCTTCTCTGGACTTTTGGATTATATATATATATATATATATATATTATATATATATATATATATATGGGTGTCTTCACCTCAACAATCAAACATTCCGTTTTTATTATAAAGAAAGAAAGGGGAGAAAAGGGACATACTACACAGAAAAAATATAATAAGAAAGAAAGAAAGAGAGTAGGGGAAATATAGAGAGAAGGAGTGAGCATGCGGAAGCGATACCACTATTTTGTTTCAATCGAACATAATGAAAATATGAAAAGAAAGAGAGCGAAAGAGAGAGAGAGAGAGAGAGAGAGAGAGAGAGAGAGAGAGAGAGAGAGAGAGAGAGAGAGAGAGAGGAAGAGGGAGAAAGAAAGATAAATCAAGATTATTATACTCTTTACATAGTTCTTAAGTAAACATATTAGATGTTGTAATAATTAATTTATCATACTGTTGTATATCCACAGATCCTGCTAATACATACATATGCACCAACTGCCCTTTATATATGTATTGATAGATATCTAAATTCTGAAACACTGCGACACCCTCGGTTACACACTGCTACAGCCCAGGTTGTCATGACACCCTGACGAAAATACGCTACGCCAATATCTTGGATAAAACCATGGTGCAAAATATCTGAAAAGAATCAACAATTATGAACTGTTACTCTATTTTTAAATGTAATCAATAAAAACACATTGGTCAAATTGCGTTTTTGTCTAATAAATATTTCGGACCATATGACCTTTAGGCACCCCTTCCGCGATCTCGACTCACAAGGACACTTTTCTCATTTACACCATCAAAATCTGGTTGTTAGGGGTTTGGGTTAGGGGTTAGGGTTAGGGGTTAGTTTTATAATTAAAAAAAAAACTTTAAAAATCGTCTATTAACAATTAAAGATAGAGAGAAGGAATGAACCCGCGGAAGCGATACCACTATTCTGTCTCCATCGAACATAATGAAAATATGAAAAGAGAGAGAGAGAGAGAGAGAGAGAAGAGAGAGAGAGAGAGAGAGAGAGAGGGGGGGGGAAGAGAAAGAAGGGGTGTATGATAAATTAATTATTACAACATCTAATATGTTTCCTGTAAATGGAAAAAAATGTCCCCACGAAGCGAGATCGCAAAAGGGTGCCTAAAGGTCATATGATCCAATATTTCTTTCAATTACAAAACGGATATTTTCAGCATTTACGAAGATTCGCTTAATCTGGCTCTGGGTCAAAGTAATGGTTTATTAAAAAAGGGGTTGAACTCTTTGCTCAATCAGCAGTTTTTACAACAACCCTGATAATAATTATTATAATATATGCTCTAAATTGAGGCGCGTGGTCTAATGGTTAGCGTCATAAGAAATGGACTCGTCGACCCGAGTTCAATTCATGGACGAAGCTGTTGGTATTTCACATAGCACTAATACCATTGGGAAAGATATGAATCCAATTCTTCCTCCAGCTATAGGTAAATAGCAGGACAGACAGAGCTCTTAATCATGGCTTGGTAACCAGTCTATGTGAAGGAAAACTCTGAATTCAAACCTGTTAAACTCTGCGTAAGAAGTTGACATTGTCTCGCATCCGGCTTGTGCGGAGGGGTTGGTATATATATATTTGCTCAAATTTAACTCATAACGTAATATATGCTCTCAATAACCGGTAGAGACACTGAAGACGAGACATTAATTGAACTTTCACCGTTTAGCATAAGGCATTTGAGAGGTTGAAAAATATGTAGAAAAGGTTTATAACCGTTCGTTGATTAGCGTTCACAATAGAATTGTAATGGTTTTCGCATGTACCAATCATATTTGGTTGATACAAGAATTAATCGGATAAGTAAGTGTTATTACAAATATAAAGTGCTCAATACGTTAGTAGAGCGTATTTAGTATTACAGTGTGTATAAAAATAACCTAATCGAGTTTCACCATAAGGATCTTCTGTAATTAATCAATATCTTGATTAATTCAGTGGAATCAACCCTGAAGATCCTTACGTTGAAACTAGTGTAGGTTATTTCTATACACACTGTAATACTATATATATATATATATATATATATATATATATATATATATATATATATATATATATAAAAAGAAAGTTAGGTATGTACGTGTAGACTTATAACTCAGAAACGAGAGGTTGTTCAGATTCGAAATTTTGCATACATCTTAACAACCTTATAACTAAGAAACAGGCCAAATTTGGTTATTGATTTTTACTGATTAAGGGATGAAATTCATTAATTAAACAAAAATCAAACAATTTGCTATAATCGTGGCATAGCTGCTGCTGCTGCTGCTAATATAAAATAAATTCGGTGACTGCTCGGGCGACAGAGGTAAATGAGTATATATATATATATATTTACACACACACACACACATATATATATATATATATATATATATATATATGTGTGGGTATATATATGTATATATATAAATATACATTCGTCGAATACTATCCCGTAACAAACCGTTTATCGCGAAAGACACACACGTGACACGTGTAATCGACTGCAATTAATAAACATCTTGATTAATCCAGTGGATTTAACCCTGAAGATCCTTATGGTGAAACTCGAATATGTTATTACTTGTACCTGTATTACAATACATTTGTTCTACTAACGTATTGAACACTTTTTATTTGTTATATCGCTGTCTTACCTTTCTGAATTTTGCATTAACTAACCATTGTGACCATCACCGGTAAGTCCAAAAGAATATATATATATATATATATATATATATATATATATGTGTGTGTGTGTGTGTGTGTGTAGTATATATTATATGTAGTATATTAAGAAAAATAAAAAAACACATGTTTAAATGTGTTAAAACCTGTGTTTTTTCATTTTTCTTAATATACTACATACCGTCGGATTCACTTCCTTCTTCACACACACACACACAACACACACACACACACACACACACACACAACACACACATATATATATATATATATATACAGAGAGAGAGAGAGAGAGAGAGAGAGAGAGAGAGAGAGAGAGAGAGAGAGAGGATTATGAAAATATTCTTTAAGTGGTGAGTTAAAACCTTTGTTTTATTTTTCTTAATAAACTACATACCGTCGGATTCACTTCCTTTCTTCACACACACACACCACACACACACACACACACACACACACACACATATATATATATATATATATATATATATACACACACACAGAGAGAGAGAGAGAGAGAGAGAGAGAGAGAGAGAGAGAGAGAGAGAGAGAGAGGCGGGATTATGAAAATATTCTTTAAGTGGTGAGTTAAAACCTGTGTTTTTTATTTTTTCTTAATAAACTACATACCGTCGGATTCACTTTCTTTCTTCACACACACACACACACACACACACACATACACATATATATATATATATATATATATATATATATATAGAGAGAGAGAGAGAGAGACTGAGACAGAGACAGAGAGAGAGAGGGGGGATTATGAAAATATCAGCAGATACTACTTGGTTCGATCACATCTAAAATAAAATCTTTTGACATTAAAAAAACAAAATTTCATCGGTTTTTATTTTAGTTTGGATTGCAGCCAATCTTAAGCCGATATCGAATTTCGCCGATGGGATAATTCAAGTCGTTTAGCATGAAATTACTAATTTTACTTGAAATTTGAATTTGTTTTACTATTTTTCATAGAAACTATGACATTTTTTGAAAAATTAATTTACTTTCAAAAAAAAAAAAAGTGTACTTAGTTGATTATGCCTTGAACTTTTTTCATTTCGTTCCATTAACTTTTACACATTTTTCGATAAATATGGAAACATTTTTTCTTTAAATTATTGAATGAATAACTAATTCTGAAGACAATTGACATCTTGCGGCGATGATGAAACCAACAGATCGATGCCTTAGTGTGATGGGATTTATTGAATAACTCATCAGTTGGAGGTTTTATAATATTCTTTTTTCAAATTTATTTAGTTTACTTAATTCGACAGGTAATATAAAATAAGCACCCAGGGGCAGAAATCTGTTCATAGAAGTTCGAAAACAGATGCTTCCAGTCATGTTTTTTTTTATTCTTGATTACTAAGCCCCCACTTCTTCTGTTAACAATCTTGTCACTATTTTAGGCATGTAGTTCTTCTGTTGGTAAATCCAGGTTGGTATTGAGTTTTAGGTGAGTTCGTTAATCCTGGTTCAGTTCCTTGGAATCCTAGGTAGAAAAGAGTTTGGTATCAGTAGATAATCCTTGTAGCAGAAAGTATGTAGTGTTACTTGAAATCCTAGGTAGAAAATAGTGTGGTATCAGTAGATACGCCTCGTTGTAGAAGGTCTGTAGTATTTATTGAAATCCTAGACAGAAAAGAGTTTGGTATCAGTAGATACTCCTGGTGGCAGAAAGTCTGTAGTATTTATTGAAATCCTAGGTAGAAAAGAGTTTGGTATCAGTAGATACTCCTTGTGGCAGAAAGTCTGTAGTATTCCCTGAAATCCTAGGTAGAAAATAGTGTGGTATCAGTAGATACGCCTTGTTGCAGAAAGTCTGTAGTATTTACTGAAATCCTAGGTAGAAAAGAGTTTGGTTTCAGTAGATACTCCTTGTGGCAGAAAGTCTGTAGAATTTATTGAAATCCTAGGTAGAAAAGAGTTTGGTTTCAGTAGATACTCCTTGTGGCAGAAAGTCTGTAGAATTTATTGAAATCCTAGGTAGAAAAGAGTTTGGTATCTGTAGATACTCCTTGTTGCAGAAAGTCTGTAAATCCCTGAAATCCTAGGTAGAAAAGAGTTTGGTATCAGTAGATACTCCTTGTGGCAGAAAGTCTGTAGTATTTATTGAAATCCTAGGTAGAAAAGAGTTCGGTATCAGTAGATACTCCTTGTAGCAGAAAGTATGTAGTGTTACTTGAAATCCTAGGTAGAAAATAGTGTGGTATCAGTAGATACACCTTGTTGTAGAAAGTATGTAGTATTTATTGAAATCCTAGGCAGAAAAGAGTTTGGTATCAGTAGATACTCCTTGTTGCGGAAAGTCTGTAGTATTTATTGAGATCCTAGGTAGAAAAGACTTTGGTATCAGTAGATAATCCTTGTGGCAGAAAGTCTGTAGTATTTATTGAAATCCTAGGTAGAAAAAAGTTTGGTTTCAGTAGACACTCCTTGTGGCAGAAAGTCTGTAGTATTTATTGAAATCATAGGTAGAAAAAAGTTTGGTATCAGAAGATACTCCTTGTAGTCTATAGGTCTTGATCGCAGAATGTTTCAATTTGCAATTGATTTCAGGACGATTACCAAACGATCTTTAAGGCGTCTGTAGTCGTTATCTCTCTCTTT
>CM042149.1:118277485-118284985 GCA_023376005.1 Doryteuthis pealeii
GGTTAATTGGTTGGTTAAATGACATACCAACACTATGCTTTACCGCTGAAACAAGATCGTGTACTATAAGTAACTTGAATCGTATATACGTGGCAAGATAAAAAGTTGGTTGGTTGGTTGGCTGGTTAATTGGTTGGTTAAATGACATACCAACACTATGCTTTACCGCTGAAACAAGATCGCGTACTATAAGTAACCTGAATCGTTTATACGCGGCAAGATAAAAATCTTCACTATGTTATGTTCTTACCAGCAATCTGTAGATAACTACGTAGCAGTTAGACTAGTTGGTTGGTTAATTTGTTGGTTAAATGACATACCAACCCTATGGTTTACCGCTGAAACAACAGCGCGTACTATAAGTAATCTGAATCGTTTGTTTAACTAAAATGACTTTATTCGACATTAAATAACCCGGAAAAGTTCCATATGCCGTTAGACAAAAGCATATGTTGTAATAAGCAATTGATAGTTAGCTTCCCAACTTATCCGGAACTTTTCATTCAACTATTATTGTAAATAATTATAAATTGTGGTTACCAGAGCAAGTAATAGCATTAAAAGTGACACAAAGTGAAAAGCATATTCTAGATTTCCAAAGGGAAAACAGAAAAACATTACTGACAATCAATCTATATCTATACATATATAAAGGGCAGTTGTGTGTGTGTATGTCCGGAGGAAACTTTGAAAATAAAACGATTAATGACAAAGTAAATATATATACACATTAAATATCACCAGGGCTTGGTTCCTGAGCAAAAATAATAGATTTGATTTATATTCGTGAAGATAATTAAAAAATAACATTTAAATGATAACAGCATGGATTATTTTTCATTTAATATTTTAGATAGTAGATATTAACATTTATTTTCCGAGTAGCTGGATCAATGCGAGGTCTATTTTTTTACATAGGGATTTAAATGGGGCATCCCACGAGGATCCAACTCACAATTCAGTAATAATGGATCTGTGGGACTAACTTTTAAAAAATCCCCATCTACCCAGGCGACGCCGAGTAGCTGCTGCTAGTACTTAATATGATTACTTTCTAAATGGTCTGCATGTCATAAGATGCTGGCAAGGTTTTTTGGTTGATAATAATTTAATTTGGATTCTAATAGTAATAAGTAATTGAGAGTTACCTCCCATATTTTATGATTACCTCCGTTTTGGAGAACTCTCTAGTGAATACTAGACTATATAAACTCTCAATATGTGTACGAATGATTCTAAGTAGAATAAAACATTCCAAAGTCTAACGGTGTTATCGTTTATCATTATACTAATCCTTAAAGATCTGTCACTATAGATAACAATTAAAATTTCTGGCATTATATTTTAATTTTATTTTTCATTATTTCCTTTCTTTTTAAAACCTATATTCTTATTCTTCTTATTAAATAATATTCGTTTTTTAAAGACTTCTCATAGCATATAAAAAGGGACATTTTACGGATTTTACTCGTTAAGTCAGTTTAAGTATCACAGGTATTTGTTAGTGTGGATATCATTATATGATTCAATATTCTATTTATAATACCATTTTTATAATTTTGCAAAAATTTCAATCTTGAAACAGAAAGCCCCCCCCCCCCAAAGTAATAACCACTACCAAACCAATATTTCCATAAAAAAAAACAGTTAACAAATCAAAGATATGTTTGCATTTATAGTGTATAGTTGAAACCAATAAGGAAGCACGTGGTGTAATGGTTAAAGTCATGGGAAATGGACTCGTCACACCGAGTTCAAATCCTGGACGTGATAATTGCATTTCACTTCGCGCTAATACCCTTAGGAAAGGTATGAATCCTACTCTCCCTCCAGCTATGGGAAAATAGTAGGGCAGACTGGGCTCTTTAACCTTGGTTAGGCAACCGGTCTAGGAGAAAGAAAACTCTGAACCTGTTAAACTCCGCTGAAAAAATTGACCTTGTGTCGCATCCTGCTCGTGCGGAGGGGTTGGTAAATATATATATATTTGAAACTAATTATTTTGTAAAAATACTGAATTCTAAAATATCCCTTTATGCCAAGGGTCCGCAACCTTTTGGGGAGAGGGGCCAATTGGCTATGCAGTGTCTTGGTCAAGGGCCATGGTTTTAAATGTAATGCAAATAAATGTTCTCGGGTTCAAACCGCTCTGTCCAAAAAGCTCTCTTTTTTAAGGTTTATATAAAAAAAAAATATTTGCCTTTTGTCTTTCATGGATTAACCTGAATCGAAATAATGCATTTCTATTCTATACTAATTGGATACTCAGTGTCCAGCTGTTAAGTTGGCGGGCTGGACGAAAACCATGCGAGGGCCGGATGTGACCCGCGAACCGGGGTATGTCGACCCCTGCTTTAGGTTACGATGTATCTTTAGAAAACAAAGTTTATTTAATGATAGAAATAGAAATATAGATTTTCTTATTTTCGTACTTTATCATTTATTTCATTTTTTTTTTAATTCATTGATCCCCTCATACTGATGACCACTGCTTCGAAAGGCCTAGAGAGTAACGTTAACATAAGTAAGCGTTCTTACCTGGCTTTTTCCGAAATATAGATTACAGGGACATGTATTTTCAACTTACCTGAAAGAAAGAGAAAAATATACATTAATCGAAGACGGTAAAACAAGTAATACTTAGATTATAACATTCATGACAATTAAAAAAAAGAATATATTGATACGCCATTTCAATGAATATAATGTTATGGTGGGCCATGTTCTTTACTGTATCTGTGCAAGACTATTTCTTAGAAAGAGACCATCACGTTTCCAAGCACTTTCGGTAATACCTTCCTCAAAAGGGGTGTCCTGGCTGTTTGGTAGTTTGGATTTTACGGCATGTCAAGCCTTGTTAGGTTATTTTATACTGAAATCGTTTTGTTTTATTCCGTCAGTATTCTGTATTATGTATTAAGGTATTCCATTATTTATAGATTTTACGGCATGTCAAACCTTGTTGGGTTATTTTATACTGAAATCATTTTGTTTTATTCAGTCAGTATTCTGTATTATGTATTAAGGTATTCCATTATTTATGGATTTTACGGCATGTCAACCTTGTTAGGTTATTCTATACTGAATCGTTTTGTTTTATTCCGTCAGTAATTCTGTATTATGTATTAAGGTATTCCATTATTTATAGATTTTACGGCATGTCAAACCTTGTTGGGTTATTTATACTGAATCGTTTTGTTTTATTCAGTCTTAATTTATTAAGGTTTTCCATTATTTTTTCAAATTCAGTTTCTGTAAACATATTTTTAAACTCCTTTTTTTCTATTTAACCCACGGATGGGACCCTAACAGGTACTACCACTCAGTATCAGAGTGGACTTGGGAGTAATGGCGATAAAGTAATACTCCGCACTCCCCAGAGCTGCAGAATTTGAACTTCATTAGATGCAGTTTAACATCCTACTTAAGAAGGAAGTGCCCTGTGTATTACACTAAACTGTATGTGCTGTTGAGGCTCCAGATTTTGAGATCAGATGAGTGTGGATTATCCCCTTAAAAGTGTCAATATGAACTTACAAGGTACGCAGTTCCCTAACCTCTAGGCATGAAATAACACCAAACAGGTTGACATGTCACTAAAATCAAGAAGAAACAGTACAACATGAAACACTGAATGGGGAAACAATTATTTTCTTCAACATATATATATATATATTTTGAAGTAAAGAAAAGAAATTGTTCTTTTCTTCTATTTTATTTTCTTACTCGTCCCATTTACCGGTTATTCTATTATCCTCAATATTTAGCCCTGTTGAGCGAGGATCGAAACTAGTCAGCATGCAACTCGTTTTTATTTTCCCTTTAACCCCCCCCCACCTTCTATTGTAAAAAAAAACATTTTTTTTTTCCACACAATGAATCTTTTAGTCTTTTTAAGCATTAATAAAATTCTGTACCCCCCCCCCCAAAAAAAATATATATATATATATATATATATATATATATATATATATTATATACTAGACAAAACGTGACCCGTTGGGTCATGCATTGAGGTCTGGATAGATAATTGGGATTAAGGAAAAGAGAGTTTGCAAAATAATTTTTTCTTTTTTTAAAATACGGCTGGAGAGTTTAAAGAAAGCCATTAAAATCATTTTGTAAGATTTCTAAAAAAGTTCCCTTTCTTAGAAGTCTTACAAAATGATTTGACCTAATTTAAATTGAAATGTATCATGGAATTTTATTAAGCTACGGATTCGTCGCTGCTACTGAATCTTAACAGACAAATATAGTGTGAAGTTAAACTGCCCATCTCATAATCACTCTCCCATCTCTCTCATTACTCACACAAAGAAACTAACATATATAACGAGGACGTAATCAAGATATACACAGAGAGGGGGAAAGTGATAGACATAATGTGAAGTAAGGGATGTGTCGGTTTTTTAAATTAATTGCAAATTTACGACTTATTAGAACCAATTAAAATGGACTTTTTTCAAACATAACTCAATCCTAAAATCAAGGAATATTTTAGTATGCTTTTTAGGTATTGAACCAAACAGAAAAAAGCCTTTAGGAGACAAAGATTGATTCAAATTTAATATATTAATAATAATAATAATATAATAAACAAAATTCACAGGGATTTCGAGGTACATACGGATCACCTAATCCCGGCTAGGAGACCGGGCCTAGTATTGATTGATAAGAAAAAGAGAACCTGCTATCTCGCGGCCGACTCCCAAGTGACAATGAAAGAAAGTGTAAAGATAGACAAATACTTACACTTTGAGAACTGAGGAGACTGTGGAACATGAACATGCCGTACCAATTGTAATTGGTGCCCTTGGAATGATACCCAGATCTCTTGAAAAGAATTTGGGTGAACTGGAAATCAGAGGAAGAATCCAAACCATCCAAACTACAGCACTGTTGGGATCGGTTAAAATACTTAGAAGAGTCCTGAAGACCTGAGCAGACTTGCTGTCACTCAGCCTCCAGTCAACCACCAGCTATGGCAGGTGTGAATAATACATGTATATGAACCTCGATTGCTAATAGTGAAGTCAAAATTATATGAATGTCTCCTAAATATGCATATCTTTAAGAATAGTGCTTGCTGAAAAATGGACTATGTTTAGCGTGAATAGTTAAAACATACACAAGGGTGTGCACAAATTACTACTAATAAAAGAAATAATGATATGTCCGCATAAGTGTTTGTGGTTTTCTCTGTAAAGACGAGATAAGCAAATTATGTACATTTCCGTTTTTATCTAAGAGGACCAGGCAGTCGGCATATCGTTTCGCCTTTTTTGATTCGAAAATACATTAGGTTTTAAAAAGCGCAAGAGTAAGCCCAATGGTTCTGAATTGGCCTCGGAACTCACAAAAACGGAGGTTCAATTTACTTAAACATATACTACTGAGTGAAAATTATTTGTATTAGATAAAAATACTTCTCTGATAATAAATTCGAATACCAGTGTGTCAACGTATCACATTTTCTAAACTTTACTCCTAAAGACCGTATCCCAATATAGTATACCATTTTAGAATCAGGACGACTCCATGGGCAATTAAAAAATTTAGCATTGAACATATTTATATTAAAACACTTTTCATATTTGCTATTCTTCATTATATATATATATATATATATATATATATATATATATATATAATACGCTTGTTATAGTCTTGAAACAATAAAATGCTGCATGCATGTAATAATCAAATAATTAGTATGTCAATTTTCCACAAAATCGTAGGTATTTATTTATTTGTAAACTTTTTAGTTAACTTCTTGTTATTGTAAAAAAAAAGGACGACTTTTTCCTATCAATTCTCCTCCTTTCAGCCTCCACATCCATTAATATACTAACTTGAGAAAAAAAAACCTGGAACACATCATCCCTGATGATGGCACTTCGAAGTGCCAAAAGTACTCGGGATATGAACTTCGGTGGACTAATCCACGAATTCCATCCAAATATTAAAAAGTTGGCCAGAAAGTTTGAACAGATCACCAAAATAATCGTTAAACGGGAGACCATCCTTTTGTCTAATTCCACATGTATATATATATATAATATATATATATATATATATATATATATATATATATATATATATAATTTGATATACCAAAATTGTTGGTAAATCCTCGCGGTGAGAAAAAACCAGTAAATAGTTTGATTGTAAAAATATACTACCAAACATCAACCGGGAAGAAAAAAACTTTTTGTAAAAAGAAAAGACCAAGATAATCGTACCAACAAAAAATAATCTATTAGTACAATATTTTGGCCAAAAGAAAAAACAATTTATATGCATATATATATATATAATATATATATATACATACAAACTCGCCAGGAGACTAGAGCTAATAAGTAAAAAGTGCTCAATACCTAAGTAGAGCAAATAATAAAGATAAATCTAATGAGTCAGACGAACCTACTAAAAGTTTCGCTTAATGCTCTTCAGGGCTAAAATTTTAGCATGTTGATGTCTTATCAAATTGCTTTTCTAACAAAATCTTTTGTCACATTTCTTATATGGGAAATGTTCTTTTCTCCTCTACATGTGCGTTCAAGGCTTTTTAAATGGCTTAAACAAGAAAAATCATTTACCACATATGTGAGGGTCTTATTGTCCTGTGTATGACTTTAAACTGCATCTAGTGGTAAAATATGATTAGTTACAGAGTTAATAATATTTACTTTCCTTTGTCATGTATATGCTGTTTTTTTATTCCAATCATATAATCTTGAATTAACTGGGAAAAATAATTTTATAAGTATGAGTACAAATGACTGAACCACCCAACATTTGAGTTGTCATATATTCCAGTTTTATTACCATGAACCTGGTTTCTGTCCCAAGGGATTCGATAATATTTTAGCCCTGAAGAGCATTAAGCGAAACTTTTAGTAGGTTCGTCTGACTCAGTAGATTTATCTTTATATATATATATATTTGGGAATAAAAAGGCCTTAAATACCATGGGTATCGTGGTTATGGGCCATTTCCACTCGCGAGTATGCTCACGAGCTTCTTCAGACCACTGATATATTTTATTTAGACAGGCACATGGCCAAACTCAAAAAAATGAGTTTGGCCATGTGCCTGTCTAAATAAAATATATCAGTGGTCTGAAGAAGCTCGTGAACATACTCGCGAGTGGAAATGGCCCATAACCACGATACCCATGGTATTTAAGGCCTTTTTATTCCCAAATAACTTTGCTCTGTTTACAATAATTAAACATTGAGCTCTCATACGGAACCTGAACTCTACAACAAACTACGGGTAGAGAATTAGGACCCACCTAGAATCACCTTGTACCAAGAAACTTGGTACCGCACCAAAAAAAAAAAAAAGTATATATATATATATATAAGTTAAAAGAAAGGAAATTAATCCGACAATATGAGTAAGAAAAGGTGGAATGAAAACATCACACAATGCTGTTAAAGAAGAAAACAATTTATAATATAATCATAGCTGATATTGATCAATATTTCGATT
>CM042149.1:118292485-118304985 GCA_023376005.1 Doryteuthis pealeii
TCAGCTCCTACTATACCCATGTGTTGTAGATTTCATTAAACGACAACTAACTACATCGCTTTGCCGGTAAAGAAGGCAGTATATAACATATGCAGTTTTCTTATTTTTTAACTTACCCTTGCACGTATCTAAGTAATCATAATAATAACCGTGAACTAACCACCAAAAAAATTAGTAAGATCCTGGTGAGTGGCTGGATAGCCAACAAAAGTCGTCAGTTCGATAATTATAATTGACTAGCAGGAGATCTGTATAAACAACAGTATGCTAATTTAATTATTGAAATGTTTGATATTTTTACTTAAGAGCTATTGCTAAATACTTCAATATGTAGAAAAATATAATAAACTTGATTTAACATTCACTCACCTTCTTTTGTCGTTCTTTACTTCTCTTCATATTTTTATTGTGTTTTATGTAATTAAGGTTAGCATTATCGCTACCCCGCTCTCACATTTCTCTCTTTATTCCCCTATTTTCTTTCTTTCTTTCTTTCTGATCATATTTCTTCTTTGTAGCATGTTCTTTTTCTTCTCTTTCTTTCTTTCTAATAAAACTGGATTGGTCCATTATTTAGCGTTGGGGACGATACTCATGAGAAATAAGATTTCGGCGGATATGGAACAACAGATAATCATAATTTACATTTTTGTATTTCATCATGGACTATTTGAACGGTGTCCTTTTTAACAGAGTGCTTTACAATATGATAACGGTCATACAATTAAAGAACATGAGTATCATAATTATAATTGATTCATTCTTTTGCTACCCGTTATGCGACATGTTAAAACATTTTCCAAAAGTAACATCTTTCGTTCATAGTTTCGGGGTAGGGACATCATTACCACAAACAAAGAGCAGAAACAGCAGAAACTTCTTAAAGAAAGAAAGAATCTCCAACAAATTATAGAACACGAATCATAAAATTTCCCCATTAAAACCAACACCTACAAGGAAAATCTTTAAAAAGAATGACAATAACTCCAAACCTTCAAGCCATTAATCAGCAGAAGCGGAAACCACAGAGGAAAAATACCTCAATTCAAGTATATTTGAAATAACTCTTCCTAACAACAAACACATGCAACAGCATAAACTTCCTAAGGAAAAAAAAACATATTCAACAAATTAGAAAAAAACAAAAATAATAAAATCTCACCAGTACAACTAAAAGACATCAAGGAAAATCTTAAAAAGAATAACAATAAACTCTCTAGTTATCAATCAGTAGAATCATTTAAAAAAGGCTCAAAAAACAATGAACAACCATTCTATTATCACACACACAAAAAAAGAATACAATTTTGGCATAAAATTATCAATACCAGTTGACGTGCCGTAAAGCTAACGAAACAAACAAAGGAACTAATTGCTCCCGGTTAATACCCCACAAAATTACAAGAATCAAATAGGATTCAGTAATTATCAACATCTTTAAAAATGGTTCGGTGATGTACACATACATACTAGCGTCAAACCTTTTTAACACATCTCGTAAATGAGGCAGTATAAAAGTAAAGAGTCTTAAAGTCGTCGAGGTGGCCTATAGTCGGTATCAGCCAGACAGCGAGGGAGTATATACCCTTTTCACAAGCGCTAGACCAAGGAGAATGTGTTGCCGTCTGGAGTGTAGCGCCGCACCTACCATTAGCTCCTCGCTTTACCTCACAGAGCCTTGTGCTACTTATACACTGAATGGGCAAGGACCGGTATCGAACCCGGAACCTTGTGCTTCCTGTTTGACGTAAACTACGACTCTGATCCGCCTTGTCTTCTGGGGCTGTAGAATACGCCGTCTGCATCTGTGCAGAGGGGTAAAATCGCCTAATGGAGCTACCTGGTGAGGGTTGGTAGTGACCAGGGATGTTTAAGGACAACATCCCGGTGGCTGAGCAGTTTATGATATGCAGCTCTCCACTTTGGTTCTTACTAAGGCTTGACGGGCGGTCGGAGAGCCCCCGATCTATCAGCTGGTCAGACCAAGCCATAGCATGTATATGATTGTCCCGACCGTATTTCCCTTAAGGCAAATACCCAACACATTTTTTATCATATATATTATACAAGGCGGTAACAGAGTCTTATGTGCTGGGTATGACGTTAAACTGCTCTTCACTTTACCGCACAGGTCCATGTGCTAGTCATATATATATAATTTGGACGCATAACTTTCCCAAGTATATGTATATGTATATTATTATATATATGTTAATATATATTATAATATATATAATATATATATATATATTATATATTATATCCAAAAGTCCAGAGAAGAAATCTTCCTTACGACATAGTTTTTTTAAACAACTTGTCGCAGTTTGAGAGCTCAATGTGTGCTCTTATTGTTAGAGTCACAGAGCAAATTTATTTAAATAAATAACAAAAGACTTAGAGATCTTGCATTATAGACTATTTCAGGGAGCTTAGACAAAAATGTCTAATTCTCCCGACTCATCAGATGCGAATCTATATATATATATATAAATAAAGTGAAAGAGATTCGCATCTGATGAGTCGGGAGAATTAGACATTTTTGTCTAAGCTCCCTGAAATAGTCTATAATGCAAGATCTCTAAGTCTTTTTTTATTTATTTAAATTATATATATATATATATATATATATATATATATATATATATATTTTTTTATCGGTCTATTAATCAGTCTATATCTCGGTCTATTAATCGTCTAAAATACACACACATATATATATATATATATATATATATATATATATATATATATATATATATATTAATTTGGATGCATAACCTTCCCAATGTAATATATATATATATATATATATATATATTATATATATATATATATATATATATATCAACACATTTTTATCAGTCTATTAATCAGTCTATTTCTCAACTTACGCAAGCATATCTATCTGCCTATATCCCTCATTTTTTATCGGTCCATTAATCAGTATATATATATATTATATATATATATATATATATATATATAATTTGGATGCATAACTTCCCAATGTATATATATATATAATATATATATATATATATATATATATATATAATATATATATATCAACACATTTTTATCAGTCTATTAATCAGTCTATTTCTCAACTTACGCAAGCATATCTATCTGCCGATATCCCTCATTTTATCGGTCCATTAATCAGTCTATATCACGGTCTATTAATCGGTCTATATATATAATTTGTATGCATAACCTTCCCAATGTATATATATATATATATATATATATATATATATGTGTGTGTGTGTGTGTGTGTGTGTGTGTCTGTGTGTGTCTGTGGGTGGGTGTGTGTGTTTAGAAAAATATATCTATTCCGGTTTTGGTGTTCAAGGTACACCTCTTTCAGAGTCCTACTGAAAATGCTCTACCTTGAAAAACGAATCTGTAGTAGAGACAAAAAAATTGTACGACTATTAATGCTCTCTATTTTAGGAAATATATTGAACAATTTCTGGATTAACTACTACAGCAATATTGTAGAAGTAGCAGTTGAACAATATATATATATATATATATATATATATATATATATATATAGAGAGAGAGAGAAGAGAGAGAGAGAGACATTCATATATATGTACATATATAATATGGCATACATTATATATATAAATAAAGTGAAAGAGAGAGAGAGAGAGTGAGATAGATAGATAGATAGAGAGAGAGAGAGAGAGAGAGAGAGAGAGAGAGAAGAGAGAGAGAGAGAGAGAGAGAGAGAGAGAGTAAATAGATACCAAATGAGAGAAGTATAGGTATATATGTATTTACCTACGTAAGGACATTTATTGCAAAACCGTAGAAAGTTTTTTTTTATCTTATAGTGAATGCAAAATTACTCTTCGACTGAAATGCCGGAAATTATTTTAAATGTTTACAAACATCAAAAAGCATGAGTGGAGGCACACATTGAGCACTGGCAGCCGTATTTGAAGAAAAGATGGCGGATCAAATAGAACTGAGGCTGCATCGCCATTTACGTAAAAGAAAAGAAAAAATGTAATCTAGTCTTAGTATATTGTCTTTTTTTAAATATTTTTTTTCTTAAATTTTCAGAGCATGCTTGCTCTGGTGAATGGGGTAAGTTTATCTTGCGTAAGTTTAATATAATTTTCTCAAATCCGAACAAAAAAGTAAGCTAAAGTTAAACGAAATAATACTGGAGTATATATATATATATATAAAATGTTGTTCTGGTTCCAACGGGAGAAAATTCAATATTTTATAAAAAAAGGAAGGTCCGCAAAATGTATTTTGTTCTCAGAAAAAAATTTTTTAATTCTTTTTGTTTTACATATGCAACACGTGTTTCAGATCTTCTGGTATCTTCTTCAGGCTTTGATTGATAATATGAAAATGAATTTTTACATGCATGTGTATATATATACATACACATGAGTATTTCACCCCCTCTTCCTGTTTTTGTGGGAGTGGAATGGAATTTCATTTTTAACATTAGTCTTTTAAACAGGTGTTTTTGTTTTTTGGGTGGTTTACTAATAAAGTCATTAGCTGAATTTTTATAGCTTTTTTTATAATTTTTTTTTATTTTTATTACTTTTTTATTTGGGTTGTCTTGATAAAGTTCATCAGATGTTCATTTGATATATCAGGTGTGTGTGTTTGTAATTTTTTGTTCTGAAGACATTCTATGTTTTTCTACTTAAATTTATACTTTTTGGTGTGTGTATGTGTGTGCCTACGTATACTGTTTACTTTTTGTGTGTGCGTGTGTGCGTATGTATATGGTTGTATTCGTGTACATATATATACATACTTAAGAGTTGAATTTTGAATTAAGAATTAAATTTAAGTCTATTCATATCTATCTATCTATCTATCTATCTATCTATCTATCTATCTTACTTTGTTTATATCTATCTATCTATCTTTCTATCTATTTCAGTCTGTTCATATCTATCTATCTATTTCCTTTAATTGATATCTATCTATCTATCTGTCTATCTGTTTTAGTAAGTTGATATTTATCTATCTATCTCTATCTATATATATATATACATATACATGTATATATATATATATATATATATATATATATATATATATATATATATATATACATATACACATACACACACACATATACCCATATATACATATATACATACATATATGCATATATCCTAGTATGTCTGTGAGCGTCTATCTATCTATCCCAATTTTTTTTTAATGATATAGCAATCTATCTATCTGTCTATCTATTTCAGTGTGTTTATGTCTATCTGTCTATCTATCTATCTATCTCAGTCTGTTCATATTTATCAATCTATTTTTCTATATATCCCTCTGTGTTTGTTCATATCTATCTATATATGGATCTATGAATCTATCTATCTATTTCAATGTGTTTATATCTATCTATCTATCTATCTATCTCTGTTTTTCATATTTGTCTATCTATATATCTATCTATCTATCTTATTCTGTTCATATTTATCTATCGTATTCTTTTCATTTTTATCTATCTATCTATCTATCCCAGACTGTTCCTATGTATGTAATATATGTATGTATGTATGTATCTTGGACTGTTCTATATTTCATATTATATAATTTGTATATTTTGTTTTGTGGTTTACATGTTTGTGTAGTAAAGTTGTTTTTTTATTGTTGTGTATATGTATTTGCTTGGTTAGGTTCAGTTTGTGTGATTTGGATGCTTATTTGTGTTCCTACATATGTGTTTTACACATACACATAGGTTGTGGATTCTATTTAGTAGATCATATTTGCTTATGGAGTAGTGTTATTGTGTGTGTGTGTAGTTAAATCCGATTTAATTCGGGTTTGTATTTATCTATGAAATGTTTTTCTTTAATTAGGAGTAGAGTATAGTCATCAGTTTGATATATCGGCATCACTTTAAATTTTCCTTGATTACATTCGTGGATATGTTTCGATACGTATAGGTTTCTATTGTTAGCTAATTTAATGTTGCTTTTGTGTAGTGGGATTCTTTTGTTCAGTGATGATGTGCATCCAATGTATATTTTCTTGCAGTTTGTGCATTCTATTATGTAAACTATATTTTTTGAGGTACAGTCAAGATTTCTATTTATTTTGAATATATATATATATATATATATATATATATATATATATATATTGGAGAATATGTGCTTAATTGAAGTCGTACCTAATTTTTGAAAGTTAATTAATTAATTAGACGGGCATACCTATTTAAATGTAAGGCTAAACAAATCGAGAAAAATCAATCTCTGTATGCACATTTCGGCCTATTAGGCCTCATCATACATATATATTGGAGGATATGTGCTTAATTGAAGTCATACCTAATTAATTAGATAATAATTAATGAATTTAAGGCGGGCATATATGTTAAAATGTAAGGCTAAACAAATACTCACTCTATATATATATATATATATATATATATATATATATATATATATATAAGGTGTGTCATAATAGTATCGAGATTGAAGCTGCATTTACCAAGATAGAAATGAATAATGAATGGAACGTTAATTTTTTCAGAATACAAGGCGTGTCAAAAAGTACAAAAAATCTTTATACTTTTTTGACAGACCTTGTATATTATATATATATATATATATATATATATATATATATATAAATCAAAGTCGTCGGGGTGGCCTAAAGTTGTTATCAGCCAGACAGCAAGGGAGTCTTTACCAATTTCCCTAGCGCTAAACCAGGGATATTGTTTTGGTAACTGAGGTGGTGCACCACACTTAATATCAGCTTCTCACTTTCCCGCACAGAATCCTGTGCTACTCATTGGCTTCATTATATTAAGATTTTGAGAAATTTTCGCAATACGATTGGGAGCTGAAAAGTTCATATGATGACGTCATATCTACTGTTGATGTACGCCTATGAAAACCTACTCATATGTACGCTAGTGAGGAAACGTCCAGCGATGACGTACATCGATCAGCTCTGTGCGTATTCTGGGTGGTGCGCAGAGGACCTCCTGGATATGAAGACCGACAGGGAAGGTTGGCCAGAGATTGTCATGGACATCCGTACTGCCAGTCTGACCTGACAATGAATGACCATGATGATATTCTTTCTAATCATTCGAATCATAATGGAGGTGTCAGTAATGTAACAAAGACTTATTTTCGTGTATACATCTTAAATAAATGTTAATAACTGGTATCAGAATGCAGGCACAACGAATAAGACTAAGCAGTAGAAGAGGTTAGTATAATAGTATTCGTGATCAGGGTGAACAAAAACTCGGTGTACATCTACATACAGAAAAGAAAGAGAGGAAAAAGAAAAAAAAACAAAGAGAGGTTAAAGTTTGAACTCAATGACCGAAGAATGACCCCGAAAATAGATTTTAAAATATAAACGGAAGTTCCGGGTTTTGACGCCTGGACGAGAAACGGGAGAGTATAAAAATCTGCCCTTTTTGCATTGCCTCTGGTTGGAGTCAGACGTGGCTCCTGGTTCCCCGGATGGGTTTAACATAGTAGCACTGGACATGATTTAGGATAGCGTAATTTGACCGTACCCTCTCTCTCTTTCTTTCTGTGAAAAAGAACCCACGAGCGTCAAAGAACTAAACAGACCTCTGTGACTATACAACCTGCGTGTGTTGTTTCTGAACTAACGACGACTACTACTCCCAACGACGACAACTACTACAACTTGATATGCAACATATACATACATATATGTAGGTATGCATGTCTGTGGGGGCGTATATATGTAGGTATTCCGATTGCATATATTTTTCATCGTATACATATACATACATATATATATATATATATATATATAAACACACACCTAAACACACACATACCCCCATATCTATATCTATATTTATATCTATCTATCTATCTATCTATATATATATATATATATATATATATATATATATATATATCATAAGGCGTATATGTGTGTGTACTTATATTACGTTATTTCTCGTGAACTCTTCTTTGTATCTTTTACGCATGTCTGTATCGAACGGGATTTTGTAAAAAGTAAACCTCATAAAAATGATAAGAATAAAAAACTAAGACTCTGAAGACTTTCTAAAAAATATTCCAAGTAACTAACGAATAAAATATTTGTTTTGCGACCTAAGAAGATCTGCTTTTGCAGAGCTGCGCACAAAGAACTTCGAAAAAACAAAAAACAAAAAAAAAAACACAAAAAAACAAAGAAAGAAACACAAACACACACACACACACACACACACACACACACACAAAAAAAAAAACGAAAAAAAAAAAATAAAAAACAAAAAAACGAAAAAAAACCCCAACGAAAATGTAGAAGTCGGAGCTGTAAAGACTTTTGAAGTGCTCTATCTGATCATGTTCTTATGCTGTGTTCTCAGTTTAGGCTACCTGCCAAAATGCTGGTTTTTGTCTGCCGATGATTTCCAACATGGTCAAATAATGTATCTATCTATTGAAAATATCGGAGATTCTTTATGTTCAACCAATCTCAATTGACTTCATTGTTCCATTTTTTTTTTGATCATTCGTTTTTTTGTTTGTTTGTCTTTTTTAATTCTTTTTTTTGTCTTTTTAATTTGTTTTTTTGTTTTTTTACGATAGATAATCACTTCCGATTTTCTGATTCGAAAAATGTTAACGATATGCAGATCAGGTTTTTTCAAACGTTCTCACAATAATAATAATAATAATAATAATAATAATAATATAATAATAATACCCTTTAAAATGTAAGATAAAACAAAAAAAAAAGCAGAAAAACACACATAAATACGTAGAATGCTTATAGTCACTACGATAGGTTTTGTGTAAAGACACGGTGAAGAATTGTAAGAATCAGAAAGTAAAGCTGGAAATGAATTACTACTACTATTACTACTACTACTACTACTACAACTAATAATAATAATAATAATAATAATAATAATAATAATAATAATCACCCTAAAATGAATAAAATATATGAAAGAATACATAGGGCGCATATAGTCACTATCAGAGGCCTTGGGTAAAGATACGATGAAGAATTGTAAAAATCGAAGGTATAGCTGGAAACAAATAATAATAATAATAATAATAATAATAATAATAATAAAAGGGGGTCCCCAACGGCTTGGAAAAAAGCCTGTGGGAATTGGAAATCAGTGGAAGAATTGAAACCACCCAGACAACAGCATAGTTAAGATCACATAGAATGCTCAGAAAAGTCCTGGATATATAATAATAATAATAATAATAATAATAATAATCTATATATAATGGAGATAGATTGCATTTCTGTCTGAAGCCGAAACTACGTCACTGCTTACGTCACATATTCCACTATAATCTAAAGCATTTATTAATGAGAACCTAACTTATAATCAAGTTAAGTTATACATAATATTTAAGAAAAACATTGGTGTATATACACTATAAAGTTGTCTTTGTAATATCCGATGGTCTAGGCGATTTTTAATGCATCTTTCAATAAATGCATGTTTAGTTATATACATTATATACATAGTTATTTTTATTTTAATTTGTATTTATAATTATCTAATGTATAAAGTTTTGCGAGAAATTTATCTATAAATGAGATATAGCCACTTATTCATACCTTACATTAAATTCTTAAGTGTCTTATTTCGTCCGTGTCAGTCAGCCTCCGTTTTTTACGGTAATGAAAACATTTTTTAAAAGTTTGAAGATAATTGAGTTATTAAGTTATAAGATAATAAAAAGTAATTTTTTTTAATCCATTCATTCAATTAAAATACAATTTGTAGAATTGTGTAAAAACATTTATTTTAGAATCTTTTTTCTTCACGTTGGTTTGTTTATTGATAGCGGTGATAAACAAAAAATGTCCCCTCTACTATACAATAAACAAATGGTACAGACACCGGCTTTACCAATTAGTCTGCATGATCATTTTTATAGATAAAATAAACATTTACTTTTACTTTTTCTTTTTCGTATTAAGTTTCATTTGTTAACACTGCACCTTCACAAATATAACAGGTTATTTTTATTTCAAATTTTATAGATCCTATTAGGAATTTAAAAAAAAATGTTTACATTTATTTTTAATTCAAAAACTGTTTACGGTTATTTCATATTACTGATGTTATTTTTCATCAGCAATATATTTATTTAAATGAATTTTAGCGAGAAATTAATAGTATTTTGTTCAATGTTTAAACAATACACATTCATCAATAAGAGGAATACTATTCTGTATTAGATGATTGAAAATAGCATTTTACTTCGAGTTTATATAAATTTTGTTTTATTTTTTAAAATTAAATAAATAAAATTATTCAATTCAATGCTTACTTTAATGGATATAAAATTTATTAAATTTATTAAATCTCTAAGAAAACGAATTAAGAGTGTAACAACATATATTATATTCATTGATTTATTGTACAAACATTTTTACATAAACTAGCAAGAAACGCCCTCTGGGCGGTTATAAAAATTAATTTTTGAAAGATATTGTCTGAGTTAAAATTTCCATATAAGAGGGTTTGTATTATCGGTAAAATCATCAAATTTATTAAAGGAGAAAAGAAAAAATGAAACCATTTGAAATGGAAACTTACTTCTGTCCCCCTCGAATCAAAATGTTGCATGCATCTATTGATTATTAATTAAATAATATTTTATCAATGACAGTATTGTGATGTAAGCAGTGACATAGTTTTAGTCACAGACAAATTGATACTGAATCTATTATCAAAATATTCTATTTATTCAAGAAAATGTTCATAAAATTTATATTTTTACATAATTGTACCAAATAAAATTTAGTTGAAAATAAATCTATAAATTAGATATTTTTATTTCCTCCGATTAAAAAAAAATATTAGGTATTATCTAGAATTTAAATACTGATTTAAGTATCATTACTCTATTTTATTTTATATAATATTTACTTACACTAAAATTAAATGTTTGTTAAATGTAAAATAAATAAGGTTAATGTTTATTTGCTTTTATATCAACATTTTTAGAAATAACCAAAACAATAAAAAATCATTTTGTATAGTTACTTGTTTTATTCATTGATAAACTGAATTTAATTTTATAATTAAATATTATTTCAGGAAAAATTTTGGTGTAGAAAAGTTAACTTTCGTAATTTCTATTTCAAATTGTTTATTTTTTACTCCTTGTTATAGAGTAAGGTCACGTAAGTATTAGGAGGAGAGTCCGTCGTCTAAGTACTTCTAGTGAGTTCTGCACAGAGTAATCTGTGTATTCTTAAATAGAGGTTAGAACCATCGCCACTGTTAAGGTACGGGGGAGATGGGTCATTCCATTATATCACTCCTTTAATGAATTTGATGATTTTAATAATAAAATCATTAAATGTTGAACGTCCTTTTAAAGTTTTTGGCATATTTTGGCATTGTTGTTTTTTATTACTTTAATTGATTTATCAATTTTACTTGGATAATACCCCTCTGACATTTAATTTTAACTCTCACTCTCCCCAGGCTATATTTTTCAAAAGTTTATTTTTACACCGCCCGTATGGCGGTTTGTTTTGATAATAATAATAATAATAATAATAATAATAATATAATAATAATAATAATAATAATAATAATAGGCGACATTGTGTTATGCAATAGAAAAAAATCAAGAAAAAATCGGTGTAACCGAAGCAAGAGAAAAATCACGGAAAAGTCGATAAATCTAATGCCCCAAATCCGGTGAGCGATTTTATTTCTCAAAATATTTGTCTGTTTAAAGTAAGACAGTGCGGATCGAGTCGACGGTTTGGATGTTTTGCTGAAACAGTCAAATGATTCTCAGGTTTTGAGGACGTGCAATATCGACCGCCATTTGATATTGTTTAAATTTAGGCAAAACAGAAACGACGATGGGAATGTTTGTTTTTATTTGCTAAAGTTAAGTCGATATATACGAAAGTAAACATTGAAGTAGATCGAATTGGAATAAAAGAGAGGAGAAAAACAGCATTGATAGACATATATATATATATATATATATATATATATATATATATATATATATATATATTATATATATTATTATATATATATATATATATATATATATATATATATATATAGTAAAATATGTGTGTTTGTATGCACATATAGAGAGAGATATATATGCATGTATATGCATACAGACAAACATATATATATTTGTGTCTGTGTATTTGTCCCTATGCTCATGTATATGCACACACACACACACACACACACATATATATATATATATATATATGCGTACAAATATATATTATATATATATATATATACATATGTATTCATTTATATAGGTTTGTATGATCATATATATGTTTATATATATAATATATATATATATATATATATAATATATGCATACAGACAAACATATATATAGTAAAATACATGCATATATATATATGCCTGTATTTTTACTATAAATATACATAGAGACAAACACCCCCCCATATATATATATGTTTGTCTATATGCATATATATGTATG
>CM042149.1:118309985-118313428 GCA_023376005.1 Doryteuthis pealeii
GTATTTTAAACCATTTCAATGGTCTTGTTATTAAAAAAATAGATTATTATAATTACTTATGGTTATGGGAAATGGGGTTTTGTTAATGCTTAATCTATTTTTATTTTTTATTTTCATTTTTTATTTTCATTTTTTATTTTTATTTGTTTATTTTTCTTTTTCTAATTATTTAAAAAGAAGAACGCGGATATATGAATATGCCACACACACACACACACACACAACACATATATATATATAATATATATATATATATGAATATATACATACTTATATATACATAATATATGAATATATACATATACATATGAATATTTACATATTATATATATATATATATATATATATATATATATAATATATATATATATATCATCTAACCATTTGTAAACCTGTTTTCACCGCTAAGTCACCTTTTCCACAAATACATATATATATATATATATATATATATATATATATATATATATATATATATAGTGGTGTAGTGTCATTAGTAATTTATACAACAGTGCTCAAAACTTCATAAACAATAGAGCTATAATAATTGAGAAAAAAATTAGACCATAGTTTCGATACTTTCACGATCCATCAGGACCCTAGGTTTCATTCGAAGTCACATCGCTGCTATTTATAAATACGCTGATGAAGTCTGAAATATCAAAACCATAGCTACCGTAATTTTGTTCTCTTTCTTTACTTTTCCAAAAGATCAACACACACACGAGCGACCAATCCACACACGACACATTCATATTGCTATAATATAATATAATAGTAGTGGTATGATATATAGTACATATATATATATATATTCCAATCATGAAGGTGAAGCATGCATGGATTCTACTATCATTTTCGAGTGAGACTCTGTGGGTGAGGTAAAGAGTATGAGGCTTCATTAATTTTGATTACTCTCATGCTTAAATAATAGTAATTTATTTAGATAATCAGTGTTTATCTGCCACCCCAACCACCTCAAAAATATACTAATACCTAGATATATATATAATATATAATATAATATAATTATATTTTAGTACGTAATAACAACTAATACATAACCTAACAACACAGACACACCAGCACAAATATACCCACCAGAACACACACACACCAACCATACACAGGAGACAGACGAACACCAACACAAGATAGCGAACTACACAGACCATTCTTGTCACTAACAACTATAATGCGCTAGTCTAGAACGATTATATGATATTGAATATGTTAACTCATATTAATTTAGGAGATTTATGAACAAATATTGTTGTGGGTCTAAATATACATGAAAAGGTTACGCAATAAACCTATTAAATATTATGTTATACGTACACTTATATACATGTAATTATATATATATATATATATAATATATATATATATATATAATTATATATTATAATATATTAGATATTATACCGTAATTTATTAAATATATACAACCGTTGATATATGAGGACTGCAAATCTTATAAATATGGACATCCTGAAGTTAAACGAAAAATAGATTGAATATTATATATATAGGTATATATGAATTATATATGAATAATACTAGTCAAGATAAATAGACGGCGTTAAGTGAGATATAATGAAACATGTAAGCGAACGTATACATATTAATATATTATATCTAGTTTAAAAACAAACACCATCTTACAAAAAACACACACACAACAATCCACAGCAGCACACACACACACACACAACTACACAGCATAGTGATATATATATATATATATATAAATAAGATATTAATATATAATATTAACGTAAATATTACTATCATTATCAATATACTAGTTTTTTGTTTTTCATTATTGTTTATCTTTATCTTTCAATTTCAAGGTCTAGAATTTATTTTAATATCACATAACTAATTTATATATATTATCGAAATTTGTCCAAAGCCTGAGGGCACATACTTAACTATGCCACTCGAAAGGATTTTGTCATTAACGTAATGAAATCGCGCGATAAATTGGTCGGCCATTATGATTATCATATATATATTAACTAATTATCATAGAAACACCTACTTATTCCTGTTACAATTTAAGTGATCATTGAGACCAAAACGTAACTTTTAGTGGTAGTTAAATTGATCATCTCTCCAAAGACAGACGATTCTTCGACTGCGCATCAATATTATAGAGCTGGAGATAACTTATGGCAGCTAAGTTATATATAGTCAGTGGCTTGCGTAAGTGAAACTAGAGCTAGAATATTAGATCTATGTATCACAAAAATACTTTGTCATCGTCTTTCCAAAATTTCATGCGGTTATTACGTGTGCCACTTCCCTTCCCCCATTATTCCGCCCTCCCACTTTTTCCGCTCGTTTATTTTCATGTAACGTATCACTTATGTGGTGGTGATGGATATATATGTAATCTAAGACATATTTGATATAAAGCTGTTCTGGTCTAATAAAGTATGATTAAATAATCGTTGTTATTAACGCCAAATTTATAATTATTATATATATATATATATATATATATATATATAAAATAATATTATATAGTTGAGCGTATATAATTATATTATATATAAGACTATATAATAATTAGTGATAGTGTAAATATGTACAAGTGGTTTATGTGTCATAAAGACGATATCTGGCCAATAGAAGTCGTATCTACCAAAATAGTAAAAATGAACATATATAAAAATGGACAACGTTAATTTCTTCGTAAATACAAATATATATAATGTGTCCAAAAAAGTACATAAATCTCTTGATTTATCATTTATTGGACACACCTCATTATATATGGGAGAGAGAGAGAGAGGGTATATATAAATATAATATGTGGTGGTGTATGTGTAGACGAGAGATGAGAAGCTTAGAGGACCGAATAGAGGAGACTTAGATCAAAAGACCGGGATAGAAAAGAGAGAGTTAATAACGAAGACCGAAGAGAGTAAAAAACGCATGAGATGTTAAATATATTTTCAATAAAGCACACCAATTAGGTATAGTGCATAATTCATGGATAATAAAAGTAATTAAATAATTATAATAGAGAGGAAGATAATACTTAAGCAAAAGAAGCTGAAGATCATCTTGGAAGCCAATAAAGAACTAGATGCCAGGTGTAGCGATGGATCAAACTGAAATCAAAAGCGAAAAGAAGCCGGCACGCAACCATGTCAGCAGGAAGACCAGTCGCGCCACTACAGGCATTGTTGATATCGGCTGGAATACACTCAGAAGGTAAGATCCTGAGATACCGAAGAAAGGCTATAGCTTGCCAGCGAGAACCTCAGCACAAGCCAAGACATGAACCATTGGCTGCATGAGGCGGTATAAAACCTCGGAATGAAGTGATCGAAATCACCATACATTAAAGAGCTATATAGAATTGGCAACGTAACACTGTGAACAACTTTATCTGACCTACCAGGAAAGACATCGGCGACTCAACATCCGTG
>CM042149.1:118316028-118318528 GCA_023376005.1 Doryteuthis pealeii
TAGAAAGGGTCCAAGCAAAGAGTTTTGAGGCAAGCCTAATATCTGAAGACTTCTCCAAGGTATTTGATTCCATACACAGAGGAAGAATGGAGCACATAATACTAGTATACGGTTTCCACAATGAAACAGTTACCGCCATAATGATGCTCTGTCAAAACACCAAAGCCATGGTACGCTCACCTTATGGTGACACAGATTCTATTCAAATAAAATCCTATTATTAATGGAATCTATGTCCTTCTGTTCAGTTATAATGAATACACGGTTTACGGTAGGATCACAGTAGTTGAAGAACCGCTGTGATCCGTTTAAATTAGGCAAAGGGTTGAACCGTTACAAAATTCGGACAAAATGACCTTTAGACACCCCATTTTGATCTCGATTAAGAAAGGACATGTTTTACATTTACACCGTCAATATCCGGTTGTTTTAACAGACTATTTTTAGATTTAAAAAAAATTATAAAACTAACCCCTAACCCTAACCCCTAACCCTAACCCTAACGCCTAACAAACAACCGGATATTGACGGTGTAAATGAAAAACATGTCCTTTCGAGATCAAAAAGGGGTGTCTAAAGGTAATATGGTCCAAAAATTCGAAAAGAAAAAACTACATTGGCGTAGAAAGTTTACAATAGTTGTAGAATTTTCGTTTCTGGCTTTTTATAAAGCCAAATGAAAAAGGTATGATAGAATTGAGAAAATTCTTCAAGAGTAAATTTGCATCAATTCTAACAACATCTCCTATGCTAGAAATAAGAATCACATTACTGTTTGTATATTTACCTGGATAAAAATTGAGCCAATACTTTTACATAATTTTCGCAAAGACACATGAAAATGAACCCAAAAGTCTCAGGATTCCAAATCTTTTTTCAACATAGTTTCCTTTTTTATTCTTAACTGTTTTCTTTACGATGTAAGGTGCCTCTTTTACTTATTCCTAATCATTGGAGAACAAATGTCTTTTGAGTACCTCCTTCATAGCCATAGTAAATAAAAATTCTGACGGCTACCGTGGGACTGTAGAGGCAGGTGAAGATTGTCCAACCATTCACCGAGATTGCTGGCTTGGAATATTGGTATTAAAGTTGATATTAGGTTAAATAAAAAAATATTAAGTGACAATAACACAAAAAAAAGTAAATATGGACGTATAAGAATGCCATAACCTCTTGGTATGAATTACACCTAGAAGGGTTGACATGCCATTAAAATCAATACAGCAATGATTTTTCTATTTCCTTTCTGCTTTTTCCTATCATTCAGTTTTCATCAATTGCACCGATCATACATCCCTGACACTACAAACATCAATCGTGCACCCCCTTCCGCCCCTCCAAAAAAAAAAAAAGAAGACGATTGCAACGTTGCAAATATAAATAGTTATGACAGTGATCAAATATTAAACAAATAGACAGAAAAGTTGATATTAATATATATAATATATATATATATATATATATATATATATATATATATATATATATATATATATCTTTGAAAGGAAGGAAAAACTCAACACCGTTATTCCATAATAAATTTATTTTGACCAAAATTGGGGCCTTTATAAATTTAATTTGATTTAATATAGCTCCCCAGAATTCAGTCTCATCAGATGGTAAATCAAAATAATTTGAATTGCATAACAGAAAAATTTACTTCTCAAAAAATTATTTTCCTTTAAAAAATGTATACATTAAAAGACTATCACCATGGCGACAGGAAGTCAAATGAGAAAAAAGAATACTTTTCGAGGTCTGGTTTTTCGGGGGATGGTAGTCAGATAAAATTAAACTATGAGAATAGAATGAGTCTGAAAAAGTATAGAGTAAGGATAAAACAAAAATATATAAAGTATAAAATATAAAATATAATAAAGAAATATATAAAAAAAATTATATATATATATATATATATTATATATATATATATACGTTTAAAATCGAATGGTTAAAATTACTTTTTTTCTTTTTTTTTTTAGTTTCTTAATTCTGTTCAATTTTTGTTTAAAAGTGCTCAACAAAAATAGGAGCCAATATATCGCAGTTACCATCAAATCTACCAGGCAAACAAATATGAAATACTATTTACTTCTGGATTTTGTTAAAACCGATTTAAAAGTGCTCAATATAAAGAGCTAAACATACGTTTAACATCGAATAGCTACAAATTAACTGCGATATATATATATATATATATATATATATATATATATATATATATGTGTGGTGTGTGTGTGTGTGTGTGTATGTGTGTGTGTGTGTGAAAATAAAATGGAAATTAATCCGACAGAGTGTGAATATGATAAAATGAAAATACAAAGGATGTTTACAACTGCATGGACTCATCAGGAGAGAGTGTGCAAACCGTTTCGGGGCCTTTCTCTCGACGGTTTAAAAAGCAACACCGGCCCTTCCTCACTAATATGAGGACCCTCGCAATATCATGCATCGACCGCACGTGGGTCGGTCATCAACAAAAATAAGACGGGAAAAA
>CM042149.1:118321028-118328528 GCA_023376005.1 Doryteuthis pealeii
ACACATACATACATAGATATAAATATATGTGTTCTCACTTATTATATATATATATATATATATATATATATATTAGTGTCCAATTGGCACTTTAACTTTTCAGTTGCAGTGGCTTTAATAATTTATCCAAGAATTCTCAATATAACATAAAGAGCTATAATAATAGTAGTCGGAAAGAGTTATTGTTCTACCATGGTTTCGATCTATGTGATCTCTTCTGAACCCTGAAGAGATCCTATAGATCATTTCATGGTCCTCAAGAGATCATATTGATCGACACTGTGCAATACCTCTTTTGTATTACTATTACTAATATATATATATATATATATATATATATATATATAATTATATATATATATATATATATATATATATATATATACGTGTGTGTGTGTGTGTGTGTGTGTATCTATTGAGTGAGAAAAAAAGGGTGAGAGAGCAAGTGAGAAGAGGGGACGAAAAAGAAAGTATTCAAATAGTAGAAAGAAAATGAATGAGAAAGATCGAGTACATTAATAAATAAAAATAAATACACGAAGAAAGAAAGAAAGAAAGAAAGAAAGATACAAAGAAAAAAAGAAAGAAAGAAAGAAAGAGAGAACGTGCCAGCTGGAGAAAAACAGAAAGAGGTAACCAAAAGTTTCGAAACCATATAAAGGAGAAAAAAAGGAGAAACTAAAAAAAAACAAAAGAGAATGAAAAAAATGAAAGCTAAAGAAACTCAATGTTGATAGAAAAGAATGAGTTTCAAGACCATCTAAAAGATAAGAAAGAATGAGAAATTGAAGAAAAGAGGATAAAAAAAAGAAAGCAAAGAAGCCTCAATTTCGACAGAAGAGAATGGGTTTTGAGCCCATATAAAGAAGAAGAAAGAATGAGAAACTGAAAATAAAAAGAGAATGAAGATAAAAAATAATAACGAAGGAGTCACAATTCCGACAGAAAAGACCGCCCTGTCGCCTGGGGCGTTAGAATGCACCGACTGCACCTCTGCAGAGGAGTAACACTCCCCCAATGGGGCCACCTGTTGGCCGTGGGTGGCGACCCGTGATGCTTAAGGATAGAGTCCAGGTGGATGAGCAGTTCATGATATGCAATACTCCACTTTGGCCCTATCTTGGGCTAGACGGGCGGTCGGAGAGGCCTCCTCCTATCAATCGGCTGGTCACGTCAAGCCCTAGCACCTATATGATTTTCCCAAGCCTATTGCCCTTATGGCAAGCTCCACCCCTTTTTATCATATGGGTGCTAGAAGGCGGTGGCTGTGGGTCTACATGTCCTGGGAATGACGTTAAACTCTATCTGATGGTGAGGTTCCAGTTTTGGAGGTTTGGGGAATGTAGAGCACCCCTTCATCACCATTGCTCCCTGGTCCACTCTGAACCGGAGTGGTAGCACCTGTTAGGGTCCCATCTATGGGTTAAATAGAAAAATGTATTTATAAAAAATTGTATTATCCATTAAGAATTGATTTATTTCAAAACTTTATTGGCATTAAATGACCCACTGAGGTTGATATGCCGTAAAACAAAACAAAACAAGAATGAGTTTCAAGACCATATAAAGGAGAAGAAAGGATAAAAGAATGAAAGTATGAATGAAAAGAGAATGAAAGAAAATTAAAAGAGACTGCAATCTTCGACGGAAAAGAACGACTATCGAAAGCATACAAAGTATTCTAGAAATTAAAACTAAAAAAAAACAAAAAAAACTAAAAATAAAAAAGAAAAAAAGAAAGAGAAAAACGAAAAGAATTAAAAAACAAGTTTAGAGAACCAAATTCAATGAATATCGCGAAAAAAAAAAACACCCAATAAAAAAGATGAGTAAAGCAAGAAGAGAAGACGTGCTATATGAACTGGCATTGAGAACCGGCTAGATCCTCGTTCTACATTTGTCTTTGTGCACACTGCAATGATGTCAGAATCGGTAGGAAGGAATAAGGTTGCGGGGAGAGAGACGCACAGGGAGGTTACGCTAGACTCAAAAAGCCAAAGTGACGAGATTGTCGTGAGATCGCGAGACTCAAACGTGACCTACCTCCGAAGGAAACATGGGAAGGTGGGACATCAAAGATTATTGTATAGAGACAACGTCGTGTGCCTAACTTTACAGAAACCTGGTTCTGAAAATCAGACGAATCGAACACATCAAACTAAACTGACACTAGCCAATACTTTTGCTTTCACTTTCATCCAATATCTGTCTGGGATATTATATATATATATATATATATATATATATATATATATAAGTGTGTGTCGATGCGGGTGTATGTATATACATGTATATATATATATATTATGTGTGTATATATATATGTATATACATATAATCTGGTGAGTCTAGTTCTCAGTATGAATATGTTGTATTTGTATATATGTTTATTATATATACATGTATAGACAAGTATATATATATATATATATATATATATATATATATATATATATACTTGTCTATACATGTATATATAATAATATATATACAAATATAATATATTTCATACTGAGAATTAAACTCAGCAGATATATGTGTATACATATATATACACACATATATATATATATACATGTATATACATACACACGCATGGACACACACACATATATATATATATATATATATGTATTTATGATGAGAAACTAGACTGACCAGATATACCAAGAAAGAGGCATACGTTGACTTCACAACGACAATATATTATATATATATATACATATATATTATATATATATATATATAATATTGTGTGTGTGTGTGTGTGTGTGTCTGCGTGTGTGTCTGTATATGTGTCGGTGTCTTAAAGGATACCAATACTACATAAATACATAACCCAAAACGCCACATGTAATACATTCACTGCTATCCAAAACTGATAAACAAACCGGATTTAGAAATTGCACTCATACAAACACAGACTTAATTTAGATATAGAATTACAATATTTCCTTAAAGAGTTCAACCTTTTTTTTAGCTACAAACATGTCCAGACAATATGCACATCGTAGAAGAATACAAATCTCAAAGTAATTTCAAAAAGAAAGAAAATTAGGTGGTTACATGTTGGATATACGTTGTCTGCCAGAATATCACCAAAAAGATATCAACGCCTAAAATCAGATTTACTTCTCGTTGAAGAGACTGAGACAATTTCATTTTTGTTTCATTTTCTTCGTCTTATAAGAGTTATATGTTTCTACGATCACCAGACAATAGGTCATTATAAAGTCGACGAGAGGTACTTAAAAAGAATTCGTTGCATAACGGTTATAATTGTATAAAATGGAGTTCTAATCCTTGTGGAGGTGGTTTGCAGTTGACATAGCTCTAATACCATTGAAAAGGTATGGATTTAACTATTCTCCTCTCTGCTAAAGATAAATAGTAGGGCAGACTTGGATCGTTAACCTCAGTTGGGCAACAGTGGACTGGTTGATCTCACAGGCGATTTTCTGATTATGTACGCACTGTAAGACCTCCTGTGATTGGTTACTAATTTAAATCAAGGTCGTATAACCAGTTCTCGAGATTGGTACGTTCCGATTGGTTGGGTGGGTGCGCTATATCATCCCTATTCGGGGCGGGGAATCAAGTCATTCTGATAAGACTTTTTGGCGGAATCATGTTGCTTTCAGTACTTCTTGTTAATTATATTATGAATACTATATATGGTGTTAATGATAAATATACACGTTATATCAATAATAATAATAATAATAATAATAATAATAATAAATAAAACTCAACAGCAGAAATCTCATCAAGGGTATAAACACCTGGGCTGTCCCTCTAGTAAGATACACTGGACCATTCTTAAAATGGACGAGAGAGAAGCTCCGACAGATGGACCAAAGGACAAGGAAGCTTATGACCATGCACAATAGTCACCCAATCAAGTATTGAACATGTTGGTTGGGTTTTAAGGCATGTCAACTTGTGTTGGGTTATTTCATACCGAAGGCCTTATTTATTCATTCTTGATGGGTACTCAATTTTTTAAACATATTTTATTCGGTTCTTTTTTTTCTATTTAACCCATAGATAGGACCATAACAAGTACTACACTCTGTGTCAAAGTAGACCTGGAAATAATGGTGATGAAGGGGTCCTTTGAATTCCCCAGAGCTCAAAAATTGAAACTTCACCATCAGATAGAGATTAACGTCGTACCCAGAACACTAAGATCCTCGGATACCGCATTCTAGCAAATATATATTTAAAAAGAAGCGCGTGGTGTAATGGTTAAAGTCATGGGAAATGGACTCGTCGCCCCGAGATCAAATCCTGGACGTGGTAATTGCATTTTACTTAGCGCTAATACCCTTGGGAAAGGTATGAATCCTACTCTCCCTCCAGCTATGGATAAATAGCAGGGCAGACTGGGCTCTTTAACCATGGCTAGGTAACCAGTCTAGGAGAAGGAAAGCTCTGAATTCAAACGCCGCTTAAGAAATTGAAATTGTGTCATATCCTGCTCGAGGAGTTGGTAGATATTTATATGATTAAAAAGATTGGGACTTGACATGTGGGCAATAGGTTTGAGGCAATCATATAGATGTTAGAGCTTGACGTCACCACCTGATTGATGGCAGGGGGCCTCTCCGACCGCACATCTAGTAAGGACCAAAGTGGATTGTTGCATTTTCATGGCCACAAGGGTTCCGTATTGGACAGGCTCATAGCTGCTTAACTTCGGTGATTAACGTGAACCTGTGCTTTCAGAATGATTTGACAATTATGATAGACTCACGACAGACAAAGAATTTAATCATTTGTAAATTTCTAAAAAATACACTCCTGGGCGACTTATGTGGTGTAATGGTTAGCAAGGTAGATTCGTAGACCATTGTTAGTGAGTTCGATTTTCATTGGGAGCCCCACACTTCTCTCTTTGTGGTAAATCTAAACTAAGCTTAGTAAATAACTATAAAAATACACACCTAATGTGCCGTAAACCTTTTTTGAATATCTAATTTAGTATTACATACATTCTTTGCATAGATGTAAAGTCTACGCTCACGTATATTGGTTTGTATGCGCATGCGTGACTGCAAATAAATCACAAACCGGAAATATTTTAACTCTTAACACAGCGGGAGAAAGAAACCGCGAATCAATAAAACAATCATTTCTCACACCTAAACAATGAAAATTTATCAGTTTTCCCCCCGTTTGCCGCCAGATGGCGTTAGAGTCAGTGTTTATCTTTGGGTGTATAAAGTCTAAACTTAAAAGAAAGATTTGGCAGGAATTCAGCTGGGCTACGTCAGCGTTTAATAACTAAAGCCACGTATATATATTTGCCAAAAAACGCCCGCCTGACTCCTTGTATTTTTTCTTCATCTTCATCTTCTTCTCCTGGCGCACACCGGGATGGAACGGAGGTAGGTGACCCCTTTTTTCTTCTTCTCTCCTCATGCCAGAATGAAACTAAAATCCCTACACTTGTCTATTCGGTTTTCTTTTTTACGTACGCTCAAAAAGACATGGTCAATCATTTTCGACTAATTTGTCCACCTCTACCGACATGATTACAATTTACCGCACCCGTCCTCCCCCCCCCAAAAAAAAAAACCCTACTAGAGTGAGTCAAAAATTTTGCAATATATTGGTACGTGTTTTTTAGTTTTAGGCGCGTATATCACTTGGGCGAGGCGCGTTGTGTAATGGCTATCGTCGTAGGAAATAGACTGGGCAAGACGAGTTCAAATCCTGGACACAACTGTTTGCATTTAACATAGCCTTGATACATTTGGGAAAGGTACAAATCCAACTATTCTTTCTCCAAAATCTATCAGAATGAGTAAAAAAAAAAAAAATTTTGGTATGCGTTAGTTTTAGGCGCGTATATCACTTGACCGGTTCGCGTAGTGTAATGGCTATCGTCGTAGGAAATAGACTGGGCAAGACGAGTTCAAATCCTGGACACAACTGTTTGTATTTAACATAGTCTTAATACATTTGGGAAAAATTTACAAATCCAACTATTCTTTCTCCAAAATCTATCAGAATGAGTAAAAAAAAAATCAATATTTTGGTATGCGTTAGTTTTAGGCGAGTATATCACTTGACCGAGGCGCGTTGTGTAATGTTTATCATCGTAGGAAATAGACTGGGCAAGACGAGTTCAAATCCTGGACGCAGCTGTTTGCATTTCTGTTGAGATTTTTTGTATATAAGGTGTGTAATAGACGCCTGCTTTTACTTATAGACTCGGCAAGAACCATATGATCTCTCTTGGCCAATCACTGGCAGTACTCTGCTGCTGAGACAATACTTAAACTGAGCATACTGAGCATACTGGCCATAACCACGTTGACACTCGTGGACGACGGACATAGGATTAAATCACTGGATCTTTACCAATACGCAGGATATAAGTTATTCGCTTACCAAAGGATTCCATACCTCAGAACTTACTTTAAGCCCTTTTCAACTGGCCAAGGATGGCATTTAAAAACTTAACAATTTCACATATCACTAATACTCTTGAGAAAGGTATGAATAGTATCTAACATGTTTAGGTATTAGTACAAAGTCTTTCTATCAGGCACTTTGAAATATAAGGGTATAAAATATGAGAGGAATTTGGGTCAGGTGGTAGATGACACAAAAGAAAATTGTTAATATGTCTACACTTAGAAACTAATTCGCTTCTTTTGCTTACGATGAATTGATAGATTCTACTGTAGTGTCGAATTTGAAATGTAACTGGTAATTCTGAGTACTGACTGGGTAGAGGGATATTATAAAAAGTTAGTCTCGTAGTGTTGTATACCTCTTTACTTACTTCTATTCTTCTTCTGTTCTTGTTTTCTATCTTACGTGTTCTTCTAGGTCTCTTCTAACATTTCTTCTACGGTCGTCTTGTTGGTCGGTCGCACTTAACTCATTTCTTCTTCTACTCCCGTCTTGTTACCAAGACATTTACCAACCACAAAACCGTGTTATTTTCATAAGCTTTTTATTTACTTATCTAAACATTTCATGTAACTAAATATCTGACAAACATAGCGCGCGTATGCAGTGTGAGCTCCAGTTAAGGCAGGACATCCTCTCTGCCCGACGTCCAACTGAAAACTGAGGACCCAACCAGGACCCACGTGACTTCACGTATTTCGCGGGGTTTCTGTACTATTCCATGGAAATGAAAAGGGCCATCCCTTTAGAAATACAGGGGATTGACAATAATCTTATGCAGCCGCATAGATTATGTAACAGTAGATCTATTGATTGTTTTGGTCTTACATAATTGATTACTGTTTTAATCATGAACACAGCCGATAACTTTCCCTTTTCTTATTATTAAAATACGAATTTTTGAATATTTACTAGATATAATTAAAATAATCATTTTTGCCCAAAAAGCAAGTTCTGTTGATATTCAATGGGTATATATATATATATATATATATTTGGGCCGAGTTAGCTCAGTCGGTAGAGCTTTCGGCTAGAAACCACAATGTTCCTAGTTCGATACCGGCCCTCGCTAAC
>CM042149.1:118333528-118336028 GCA_023376005.1 Doryteuthis pealeii
TGTGTTTTTTTTTTTTATTTCAAACCAATTTAAATTAATGTATTCTATTTATTTAATTTCAATTTTAATCTTAACCTAATTTATATTCTTACTTTTCTTTTAAATTGTTCTCTTTGTTGTATGTATAAATGTGTGTTAGCATGTATATATGTATATATATGGGTGGGTGCGTAGTATATGTGTGTTAAAAAATGTTTTCTATATTATTTCTTAGGTTTTTAGATATATATATATATAGATATATTGTATATGTTTTTATATATTTTTATTTTAGATATATATATATATTTATATATATATATTTTTTATTCTTTTATTTTTATTGTGTATATATGTGTGCGCTTATATCTACGTTTATATATAATATATTTGCATATGTATATATGTGTATATGTTTATATATTTATTATGTAGGATATATGTATATTTTTTATTAATATTATATTTATCAAACATTATATTATCTATTATATTTTAAGGTTTTACTTTGTTTATTTGGTTAATAGTAGTAATAATATTTTTTTATATATCATAATATTTAATGATCCTTTTTTATTTATTATTTTATATTTATTTTTTTATATTTTTTTTTTTTATATTTATTTTTTTATATATTATTTTTTATATATATTTTTTTTATATTCATTTTTTTATATATATATTTTTTTGTTTTATCTTTGCTTCATAATTTTTCAGACTTATTTAATACTCTTAGTTGTTAATTTGTCTGTCTAATATCCCCTGAAAAAATGGACCCTGAAAAGTATTCTTTTTTCTCATTTGACTTCCTGTCGCCATTGTGACAGTCTTTTAATGTATACATTTTGTAACGAAAAAAAAAAAAAAAATTTTGAGGAGTAAATTTTTCTGTTATGCAATTCAAATTATTTTGACTTCCCATCTGATGAGACTTGATTTTGGGGAGCTTTTATTAAATCAACTTAGATTTATAAAGGCCCCAATTTTTGGTCGAAATAGATTTATTATGGAATAACGGTGTTGCGTTTTTCCTTCCTTTCAAAGATATATATATATATATATATATATATATATATACGTAGATATAAACACACATATATACACAATAAAAATAAAAGAATAAAAAGTATATATAAAAATAATATATATATATCTAAATAAAAATATATAAAAACACATACAATATCTCTCTCTCTCTCTCTCTCTCTATATATATATATATATATATATATATATATATATATAAGAAATAATATAGAAACATTTTTTTTCACATACATATACTACACACCCACCCATTTATATACATATATACATACATATACACACATGGTAACACACATTTATACATACAAAAAAATTAAATCAACTTAGATTTATAAAGGCCCCAATTTTGGTCGAAATAGATTTATTATGGAATAACGGTGTTGCGTTTTTCCTTCCTTTCAAAGATATATATATATATATAATAATATATATATATATATAATAATATAATATATTGATTTTGCTGTTATAGGATCCTCTATAAATTATGTAATTTCTGGAAATCGTAAATCTCATGCATTGCTGATGCCCTTCCTTCCGTTTAATTCCATTGTAAACTGTAATCTAATATTACATATCGTATATCTAAAAGCAGCCAGTCAGCCGATATCCGGATGAAAGAAGAACAAATCCTTGGAGCGATCCCATTAGATCCTCTTCTCTTTCTTTGATCCCGATTTTCTCAATGGAGTGGGAATTGGGGGATGGGTTCAATTTACCTGATTATAAAACTTTTATTTTACAAAAGAAAACAAGAACCATTTTAAGGTCTTTGATTCTCTGCCAACAATTCCGTTTCCTTCGCTGTGTAACACGATCTTTCAGTCACCTATCCATAATACCAGCAAGTCACCAATAATACAAACAATCATGTTTAGCATTTTCTGAAAGAGAAAAATCGTTCTTCTTTTTCCAACTGATCCACTAGAAAGAGTCAAAGGTTTATACTACTAATAATATACTATGTTTCAAATGGCATTTGTAACATCTTCACCTGACGATTGCCTCGCATGAAACCAATATGGTCGTGAATGTTCCTTTGTCACCTAATAAATAGATATGTAAAACCACTATATATTTATTTTATTATATTATATAACAGTTCTATCTTATATTGAACACTCTACTAATAATACTGCCTTTGGTACACCGTTCCAGCAAAAGCTGAAACAGTGACCATCCCACACTATATATATATATATATAGTGAAGCAATGAAGTTTACGGTGTAACTCACAGTTTCTTGTCTATACAATTTTCAAACCACGACTTCATATCTTCTCTACACTAATTTAGGTATACATTTGTTACATAATTGTTAGTACCCTAACACTTATTTACAGTAGTGTAGAAACCAAAATGGCTATTATAAGTTGCAGCCGGCGGCCCTGAAGGATTGAGTGACACGGCTTGACCTCATCCTGATCCTACCGGTGGATACCGTGAGAATCGGTGGAGAAGACCTTCTTCCGGTT
>CM042149.1:118341028-118361028 GCA_023376005.1 Doryteuthis pealeii
GTAAATTTTCCTAATTTAGTTAAAATAGGAAGTAAAGAATAATATTATAGTTATTTCTTCTTGTTAATGGATTTCTTTAAGATTTATCCACGAGATTGTTGCTCATATTCAATAAGATAAAACCAAACAATTAGAAATCAATAATACTAAGCACATAATTATTAAAATCAAATTTTTAATATCAATATGCAAATTAGCCTTCCCATTCCCATTGTAAACTGCTATTTTGTTGTATATATAAATACAATTGCATGTTATTAGTATGTAGATATGGTCAATAGTCTTAATGATGTAAAACAATTTTATCAATAATTGAGGTTTAAATAAAAAATAAAATCATGGAGAACGTGATGTAAATAACAAAGGGAATTGTGACTTGTATAGTAATATAGTTTCGGTTACAGACAGACAAACCCACAATCTCCATTATAATAAGATATACATATAAATTGTTTTTTCTTTTGGCAAAGTATTGTAGTATCAATCGATTATTTTTAGTTGGTACGATTATCTTGGTACGATTATTCTTAGTTGAAACGATTATTATAAGGATCTTCAGGGTTAAATCCACTGGATTAATCAAGATATTGATTAATTGCAGTCAATAACGAACCGTTTATCGTGAAAGACACACACGTGTAATCGACTGCATCTAATCAATATCTTGATTGATCCAGTGGATTTAACCCTGAAGATCCTCATGATGAAACTCGAGTAGGTTATCACTTGTTACTATATTGCAATAAATTTGCTCTACTAACGAATTGAGCACTTTTTATTTGTTATATCACTGTCTTAGCTTTCTGAATTTTGCATCTATTAACCATTGTGACCATATTCACCAGTACGTCACCTTTTCCATAATACACATACACACACACGCACACGCACACACACTCACACACATAAGTTTTTCACGGAACAGATGGACTTGCTACTACTAACACACTCTTATACCCGGATTTTAATAGCATGTCAAACCCTCAAAAATACTCCAATTTTTATAGTTTTTCCATAATGCTCCCTTTCAAAAAATCTGAAAACAATTTCTTCAAATAAGAAATTTTCTCCTGACGATGACCTAAGGTCGAAACTAGTTGAGAATAAATAACATATGTATATAGAAAATATTCCTGTTTGTCTTATTACTTTTTGTTCATACTATATATATATATATATTAAAGCAATCTACAGACGCGCGTTTCGGGGTTTACACCTCATCAGTGCAGCTATACTTATTTTTCAGCAGCTACCTCTGTCGGGTTCGAGACCCGAACGAACTTTCGCTCGTCAAGTCTCTTACCGGTGGGTTCACAAGCAGCTGCCAAGAATAGAAGGCAGAATAATCGCTATATTTCCTAAACCGGAAATAAACTCACCAGAGGTCTCTAACTTATGTAAACAAGTAAGACTAGCTTTGCGCCGAAGCGGTGAAATTTTGTAATTAGTCCCTTCTAAACAGAGTGCTCAACCTGAAAATTGGGAGCGTATATAGCTGCTGTACCTGGCAATATCCGAGAAATATGGTGTTATTCGCAGTTACCTGTTTAAGTCATGTCTTTCTTCCATCCTGCTTTCTTCATTCCAATTGAATGGGAAGGGGAATCTTGCGAGATTACCTTGGTAATGGCGCCAGGTTTAGTAAATAACCTGGGTTGGTCATCTTTTTTAAACCGGAATAATTCAGCTATGGAGAAACGAGGTCGACTGGAAAGAGTCTTTGTCGGTTTAAGGTACAAAAGAGATCAGATCTTAGGAGAATCGAGATAGATATCTATTGATAATGATAAAAGAAAATGATCGAACCAAATCTCATTCTTTTATCTGTAATTAGAGTGAAAGTATAAAAAGATAATTTCATTTACTTACCATGTATATATATATACATATACATACGTATATACACACACACATATATATATACACCACACATATATATATACACACACATACGTACATATATACATATATACATATACATATACACATTAATATATATACATATACACACATACATATATATACACACATACACACACACAAATATATACATACACACACACACATGCACAAACACACACACACACACATATATATATATGTGTATATATAGAGAGATTTTACGATAGATTTAAAATAGATCATTATTGGCTATGCAGTTATTTTTCACCTTTTCATCAGTTAAGTCTTTTGACACACACACACACATACACATACACATGCACGAACTCGCGCACGCACGTAACAAACACATACAGAGATTCACACTTATACGTACATACACATGCACCCTACACCACGCACACATAAGCACAGTCACACTGATAATACATATTGCATTCACTACAATTGCATTCAATCTATGACAGTGGTTGCATGAGTCTTACTAAATAAAAACATTGTGAAAAAAGTAACTCCGAAAACCATGCTTGTAAGTAATTAATGGGAGTGATCGCGTGTAACGGTTATCGTCACTGGAAGTGGACTTAACGAGATTATTTACCTTTTTCACTTTTATATCGGTAAAGTATTTTGACACACATGCACACGCCCATACATACACACACACATACACACACACATATATATACATATACATATTAGATGTATTGCCTGCGTAATAATACATTGCAAATGCATTACAACTATAACAGCCTCTATTGGTTGGTTGGCTGGTTAGTTGATTTTAACGGCATATAAACCCGTCCGAGGTTATGTTATGCCTAGCAGTTAGGAAGTAATATATATTCTGTATCTATATTTACCCTTTTGTAGTAAAGGTTTTAACAATGTTACTACATATATTACTTCCTAAACCGCTTGGCATGACATAACCTCCGACGGGTTGATATACCGTTATTTTAATGCAAACAACATGATCCCAAATGTGTTAGCATCATTGGGAATCATGTAGTATTGTATTGATTAAGTTCATGTCTATGGTATAATATTATTTCCTTCAAAAAGGACTCCACCCTGTCGGCTGAGGCGTTAGAATGCACTGACTGCACCTCTGTAGAGGGGTAAGACTCCCCAAATTAGGCCACCTGTTGGCCGTGGGTGGCGACCCGTGATGCTTTAGAATAGAACCCAGATGGATGAGCAGTCCATTGCAATACTCCACTTTGGCCCTATCTTGGGCTAGACGGTCGGTCGGAGAGGCCCCCTCCGATCAATCGGCTGGTCACGTCAAGCCCTAGCACCTATATGATTTTCCCCGACACTATTGCCCTTATGGCAAGCCCCAACCCCTTTTTATCATATGGGTGCTAGAATACGGTGACTGAGGGTCTACATGTCCTGGGAATGACGTTAAACTCTATCTGATGGCGAGGTTCCAGTTTTGGAGGTTTGGGGAATGTGGAGCACCCCTTCATCACCATTGCTCCCTGGTCCACTCTGACCCGGAGTAGTAGTATCTGTTAGGGTCCCATCTATGGGTTAAATAGAAAAACATGAATTGATAAACAAAATTGTATTATGCATTAAGAATGAATTTATTTCACAATTTTGTCGGCATTAAATGACCCACCGAGGTTGATATGCCGTAAAACAAAACCAAACCAACCAACCAAACCAACCATCAAAAAGGACAGAATGTCTTCCATTTTGACATTTTAAAATATATCTTTCACATTGTTTGCATGAAAACAACGGTTTCTGATTTGAGAAAAAAAACCTACATTCTATGAATAAGTGTTTAACAGTCAAAGGTGTTTGACATGTTTCACACTGTGGTTGTTGTTCTTGTTTGAGTATATAGGAGTGCATTGGTCTTGGTTGACCAATGCTTAATAGGGATACAATGGCGTGTTTCTTTCTAGATTTTCTAAAGAATGGTCTCCAGTCTCCCAAAGCTGGTTTGTAAATCTTATTAAATGAAAACATTAGAAGTATGTAAGCCCCAAAAGCATTCTCATAGATGGAGGTAGTCTTTGGGTAACGGTTATCAGCTCTGGAAGTAGATTGAACGAGGCTGTTTGCGTTTGGCGTAGTATTAATATCCTTGGAAAATGTATTTATCCAACTATTCTTCCTACAGACATGGTTGAATAATTAGACAGGCCTTTCAACTTCGTATGGCAACTGATCTCGGAAAAGGAAAACTCTGAATTCACACCTGTTGTAGACTTAGAGAGAGAGAGAAGAGAGAGAGAGAGAGAGAGAGAGAGAGAGAGAGAGAGATTCATTGTGAAACGAAATATATCTACACACACACACACACACACACACACACACATATATATATATATATATATATATATATATATATATATATATATATATAATATATATATGTGTGTGTACATATATTTCGTACCACTATATATTGATATATTAAGAACTCCTAATGCAGAAAGCTCGTAAGTAAAGGTACCACTATGTATTTATATATCCAGAACTATTAATACAAAAAAACTCGTAAGTAAAGGTAGCACTATGCATTTATATATTCAGAACTACTGATACAGAAAACTCGTTAGTCAAGATACCAATAATTTTTCATATATTGAAAACTACTAATACAGAAACTCGTAAGTCAAGGTACCACAGTGTATTTCCATATTCACAACTACTAATGCCGAAAACTCGTAAGTCAAAGTAGCACTATGTATTCATATATTCATAACTATTAATACTCGTAAATTAACGTACAACTATTTTAATTCAAAATCTAACTACATTTACAGACATAATTCCTAGGCTACCCACGAATTATGTAACAATATGTATGTGCTTACTTGCTTATACAAGCAGACGACGATGACCTCACTATTTAAAATCTAACTACACTTACAAACATAATTCGTAGGCTACCCACGAATTGTGTAACAATATGTATGTCCTTAATTGCTTATGCAAGCAGACGACGATGACATTACTATTGAAAATCTAACTACACTTACAGACATAATTCCTAGGCTACCCACGAATTATGTAACAATATGTATGTGCTTACTTGCTTATACAAGCAGATAACCATGGTAAATGCATTTCACTTAGCGCGAATACCCTTGGGAAAGGTATGAATTCTACTCTCCCTCCAGGTATGGTGTAAATAGTAGGGCAGACTGGGCTCTTTAACCTTGGTTAGGCAACCGGTCTAGGAGAAGGAAAACTCTGAATTCAAACCTGTTAAACTCCGCTTAAGAAATTGACCTTGTGTCACATCCTGTACGTGCGGAGGGGTCGGTAAATATATATATATACAAGCAGACGACGATGACTTAATTATTCAAAATCTAACTACACTTACAGACATAATTCCTAGGCTACCCACGAATTATGTAACAATATGTATGTGCTTACTTGTTTATACAAGCAGACGACGATGACTTAATTATTCAAAATTTAACTACACTTACAGACATAATTCCTAGGCTACCCACGAATTATGTAACAATACGTATGTGCTTACTTGCTTATACAAGCAGACAACGATGACCTCATTATTCAAAATCTAACTACACTTACAGACATAATTCCTAGACTACCCACAAATTATGTAACAATATGTATGTGCTTACTTGCTTGTACAAGCTGACGACGATGCCCTCACTATTCAAAATCTAACTACACTTACAGACATAATTCCTAGGCTACCCACGAATTATGTAACAATACGTATGTGCTTACTTGCTTATACAAGCAGACAACGATGACCTCATTATTCAAAATCTAACTACACTTACAAACATAATTCCTAGGCTACCCACAAATTATGTAACACATCTAGCCTTGTGCCAAACTACTCTAACCTTAGTATATTACTACATTAGTTACATGCATTGAATTCTTTTTTCTTTTTTCTTCTGTTTTTCACAAGATGATGATGTTAGTCTATATCGTTTCATCTTAATTCGAGCCGACTCCGTCGTCGAGTGAGTCGTAATTTCCTTCGCTGTGAAATACTGTTCTTGGGTGAAAATAAACAAGCTCGCTGGAATCACCTTTCCACCACGACCCTCGGGCATCATCATCCTCATTCAACCCCCCACCCGCAACCCCCCCCTGACCTGGATCGATCAATCGATTTTTTTGTCTTTATTGAAAGAAAAGAGGATAATTATGATGATACGTCAAATGATAATACCCCGCTGTGTATGACGTCATCAATTAACCTGACAACATCCGGGCACAATAACACCAACCGAGACTGAAATCGGCCGTGTGATGTCTGTTGTCGGCGAATTGTTTACCGTTCGCCTTCCTGTCAGATAAATATCTTTCGGGCGCAAAATCAAAGACGTTACGCCCAGCACAAATACGCCTATCGCAAAAATCCGAAATGAATTATAATAGTACCTCGACTTACGAGTGTCCTGACTTGCGAATTTTCTGTATTAGTAGTTCTGAATATATAAATACATAGTTGTACCTTGACTTACGAGTATTGATAGTTCTGAATATATAAAAACATAGTGGTACCTTTACTTACGAGTATTGATAGTTCTGAATATATAAAAACATAGTGGTACCTTGACTTACGAGTATTGATAGTTCTGAATATATAGAACATAGTGGTACCTTGACTTACGAGCATTGATAGTTCTGAATATAAAACATAGTGGTACCTTGACTTACGAGTATTGATAGTTCTGAATATATAAAAACATAGTGGTACCTTGACTTACGAGATTGATAGTTCTGAATATATAAAAACATAATGGTACCTTTACTTACGAGTATTGATAGTTCTGAATATATAAAACATAGTGGTACCTTGACTTACGAGTATTGATAGTTCTGAATATATAAAAACATAGTTGTACCTTGACTTACGAGTATTGATAGTTCTGAATATATAAAAACATAGTGGTACCTTGACTTACGAGTATTGATAGTTCTGAATATATAAATACATAGTTGTACCTTGACTTAAGATTTTTAATAGTTCTGAATACATAAAAGTGTTGCCTTTACTTACGAGTATTGATAGTTAGGAATATAGGAGTATATAGTCGTACTTTGACTTACGAGTTTTCTTTATTAGTAGCTGTGCATATGTAGATACACAGTGATACCTTGACTTACGAGTTTCTGTATTAGTAGTTCTCAATATACGAAATATTAGTAGTAACTTGACTTACGAGTTTCTGTATTAGTAGTTCTCAATATACGAAAAATTAGTGGTAACTTGACTTACGAGTTTTCTGTATTAGTAGTTCTCAATATACGAAAAATTAGTGGTAACTTGACTTACGAGTTTTCTGTATTAGTAGTTCTCAATATAAAAAATATATAATGTACCTTGACTTACGTAGTGGTACCTTTACTTACGAATTTTGTATTAATAGTTCTGGATATGTAAATACATAGTGGTACCTTGACTTACGAATTTCTACATAAGGAGTTCTAAATATATCAATAAATAGTGGTACCTTGATTTAGGAGGTTTTTGTATTAGTAATTCTGAATATAAAAATATATAGTGTTCCTTGACTTACGAGTTTTCTGTATCATTAGCTTTGAATACATAAATATATAGTGGTACATTGACTTGTAAGTGCCTCACCTTACGAAGTTTCTGAGTCACTCGATCCAGTTTTTGCTTTGTGTTCCGAGATAAAATTTGAAGTACGTGTGAGCTTCAGACACGCTTATGTTAAGTTCACTAAAAACATTTAAGATTCTAAATTTATTACGCCGAAGAAAAATGTTATTTATAAAAATACAAACATTATACATATTTACCAACCCCCCCCCCACACACGAGCAGGATGTGACACAAAGTCAATTTCTTAAGCTGAGTTCAACAGGTTTGAATTCAGAGTTTTCTTTTTCCTATACCGGTTGCCTGGTCACGGTTAAAAAGCCCAGTCTGCCCTACTATTTATCCATAGCTGGAGAGAGAGAGTAGGATTCATACCTTTCCCAAGGGTATTAGCGCAAATTGAAATGCAATTACCACATCCAGGATTTGAACTCGGGGTGACGAGTCCATTTCCCGTAACTTTAACCATTACACCACACGCTTCTTACAAACATTATAAGATGGGCCGGTTTAGCTCAGTCAGTAAAGTATACGCATATGAATCACAAGGTTTTGGGCTCGATACTGGTCCTCGCCAACTCAGTGGAACAATAGCTCAGTTTGTTAAAGTGAGGAGCTGGTAGTAGGTTTGGTGCTTCACCCTAGACGCAAAAACAATCTTACTTGTCTAGCGGTATCGATAACAGGATAGACTCCCTCACTGTTTGGTTGATGGCGACAATAGACCAATCATAGCAAATGATTTATTAAATTATATTTTATTATGTTTTATATAATACAGGGCTATTTATTTACTTTAGAAAACGTAACAAAAAAGGGTATTTTTGTGGGGTTGGAACGGATTAATGCCATTTCAGTTTATGTCAATGTGTTGCATATCGTGCGGCCAAACTAGGATTTTCCGTTTAAACCGAAGCAAAGAAAAGACGACAAAAATAACAAAGGACTTTTTCCGGTTAACGCGAACAAAGAAATCGGAAGTAGATTTTTCCACTGATAAGTATAACAAAAGAAAATGCGTGGGCGGTTTATATACATAAAAGAAAGTCAGAGATCCCAGCAGTGTTAGACAGAAGACTCGGAACAGAGAACAAGTGAGGACAGTCGCTCACGGTCCGTTACGGCCGAGAGGCTGTGAGACCCACATAGCCACCTCTTCCACCCCACCAACCAATTTCAGCAGTCATTGTCAACGCTCACCAACCCAATTCAGCAGTCATTGTCAACCCTCGGGCATTTCCATTGTCAACGCTCGCCACCCACGCACAGCCGAGGGAGAAGAAATAAATTCAGCAGTTTCTACTATACACATGTGTTGTGATTTCATTAAGGCCGACTACTACATTTAAGCAAAGTAGACAATATACACCAGCGATATCAATTTGATACCACAATAAATGGGGAAAATTGATTCGAGTAACCGGCCTTCGCCAACTCAGCGTTTGAGTAGCACAGGGATCTGTGCGGTAAAGTAATAAAGCTGATGGTAGGTGTGGCATTCCACCCCCAAAACGATCTCCTTGGTCTAGCGCTAGTGAAAACCGGATAGACTCACTCTCTCGCTGATTGGCTGATACCGACTTAAGGTCACACTAACAACTTTACTTTTACTTAGTACGAATTAAACTCAAGATACCACTGTATTAGTAATAGAAACACGTAAGTCAAGGTACCTTAGTATTAGTAATAGAAACTCGTAAGTCAAGGTAACTTAATATTAGTAATAGAAACTCGTAAGTCAAGGTACCTTTGTATTAGTAATAAAAAACTCGTAAGTCAAGGTACCATTGTATTAGTAATAGAAATTCGTAAGTCAAGGTACCATTGTATTAGTAATAGAAACTCGTAAGTCAAGGTAACTTTGTATTAGTAATAGAAACTCGTAAGTCAAGGTATCATTGTATTAGTAATACAAACTCGTAAGTCAAGGTACATTTGTATTAGTAATAAAAACTCGTAAGTCAATGTACCATTGTATTAGTAATAAAAACTCGTAAGTCAAGGTACCATTGTATCAGTAATAAAAACTCGTAAGTCAAGGTACCATTGTATTAGTAATAGAAATTCGTAAATCAAGGTATCAATATATTAGTAATAGACACTCGTAAGTTAAGGTACTATTGTATTAGTAATAGAATTATCACGCTTTTTCTTATTTCTATTAGATGCAGAATTGTAAACTTTATTAAATTTCGAGTTGTACTTTTCTTTCCTATAAAGTTGATCTGTTTTTCTGCCCAATTATTCATACTGTCAGTCTATGGTTGTCAACAAACGATACGAATTGAAAATAAAGGCTGGGGTCCTGGCAAGACTCCAACTCACATACTTTTTCTTCCCCTTGAAGCTTGGCTAAAAGTACCAGTTTCTTGAATGATTGATGTTGGTTGGTTGGTTTTATTAGATATATCGACCCTCTTTATTGGCCAAGTGGGTTTCGGGGGGGGATACTCGTGGCGTAGTGTTACATAATGAATGACCGCCCTGTCGACTGCACCTCTGCAGAGGGGTAAGACTCCCCCAATGGGGCCACCTGTTGGTCGTGAGTGGCGACCCGTGATGCTTGAGGATAGAACCCAGGTGGATGAGCAGTTCATTATTTGCTATATTCCACTTTGGCCCTATCTTGGGCTAGACGGACGGTCGGTCGGAGAGGCCCTTCGATCAATCGGCTGGTCACGTCAAGCCCTAGCACCTATATGATTTTCCCAACCTTATTGCCTTTATGGCAACCCCCAACCCCTTTTTATCATATGGGTGCTAGAAGGCGATGACTGAGGGTCTATATGTCCTGGGAATGAAGTTAAACTCTATCTGATGGTGTGGTTCCAGTTTTGGAGGTTTGGGGAATGTGGAGCACCCCTTCATTACCATTGCTCCCTGGTCCACTCTAACCCAGAGTGGTAGTACCTGTTAGGGTCCCATTTATGGATTAAATAGAAAAACATGAGTTGATAAAAAAATTGTATTATCCATTAAGAATTGATTTATTTCAAAACTTTATCGGCATTAAATGACCGACTGAGGTTGATATGCCGTAAAACAAAACAAAACCAAACGATAATGAATGGAGTAGCCAAGTCATTTTGTAATGTAGTGTAATAAATAATGAATAATAAATAAACAATACTTTGTTGGCTTTTAAGACATCAATTTCTATTTTCAAAAATCCCAAAGCCCAAAAGGTTTCCAAATGTATTTCAGCCGAGTTAGCCACTTCAAATCTGATTTCATAAGTTTTCAGAAGAATTTGAAGAGCCTAACTGGGCCGAAACAAATTTATATATGATAACTAAGGTTTTCATCGATTTATGTATACTATATTTAATACAAGCACGTGTATATATATTTATTTGTATATCCGCAAAATTTTTATAGGTACGCTTGAGTTCTCTAAGTCCACCAAAGTTCAAGTCCCGAGTACTTTCGACACTTTGAAGTGCCATCATCAGGGGTCATGTGTTCCAGTTTTTTTTAATTATTTATTTATGAAAAAATTTATATTAATGTGGAGGCTGGAAGGAGAAGAATTAATGAGAAAGGTGTTATAGGCATTTTAAAATGTGTGTACTGCATTGGAAATTAATTTTGTTTAAGGATCGTTTGTATTGTTTTATGTATAAAGCTTCTAGTATTTGGAGTTTTTATTTATTTTTTTCTTTGTGCAGAATGTGTGTATTTTCCGTTAGAATATTTCGGTAATTAGAGTGTGGGCATGAATGTAATTTTAGGTGTTGTGAAATGGAGCTATTATCTGTTAAATGGAGGGTTAGACGACGTGACGAATTCCACCCAAATATTAAAAAGTTGGCCAGAAAACTCGAAAAGTTCAAAAATAAAATTGTTAAACAGGAGATGTGTCTTTTATTTAATTCTACATATATAAATGAAAGAATGCTGCCCAAACACACACACACACACGCACACACACACACACACACACACACATATATATATATATATATGTAAACAAGGTATGTTTGGAATGGCTTTTTTGCCGACAATTTTTTGGAGAATATGTGCTTAATTGGAGTCGTACCTAATTTTGAAAATTAATTAATTAATAATGAATTAGGCGGGAATGCCTATTTAAATGTATGGCTAAACAAATCGAGAAAAATCACACACTCATATATATATATATATATATATATATATATATATATGAGTGTGTGTCAACCAACCTGGTCAATTTAACACTACAAGATGTACCACTGGCAAGAAGGTGACACTGTTCGTTACAAACGAATGTGACAAGACTTTCCGATTTGCCTGATGTGATAAAACGCTAACACAACGTATGAAATGTTCGTTTTTCCGATTTTGGTCAACGTATTAACTAGACCAGTTGTATCTTTCCTTCCGACTGGCCTAATGGGCGATGACAGACACACACACACCACACACACACACACAAGAAATGTAAATAAGTGCTTGAAGGTATTTTATCAGAGCTCCTTCAGATTATTCTGCGCTCCACACGAAATAAAAGTTTACAGCTTATATATTATATAATATATATATATATATATATATATATATATATATATATGTAAAATAATATGTATATATAAAATATATATATAGAGGCGAATCAAATCTGGAATAATAATTAAAATAAAATAAAAAGAAATGATCAGACACACAGACATAAGCACCACGCACACACACATATGCTTACATTTACACACACAAGCACGCGCACACACACACTTACACACACAAACACACACATAAGCAAGCACCCCAACCATACACATACACACACAGAATTTGGAAGACCCAAGACAGAACGAATCTAGCAGCCGCTAAGACAACTTCAGTTCCAGTATTCTTCTGAGGATGGGAATTTCTTCCCGAAATATTGAGAAATAAATGACAAGTTAACAAAAAACATCATAGTTACCTTCTTTTTTCTTTACACTCGCATTGTGACAGCCTTCAAAACCAACCAACAAACCAATATATATATAAATATATATGTATATTTAAAAATAATATGTATATATAAAATATATATATATTAATATATATATATATATAAATATATATATATTTAAAAATAATAATAGTTTGAATAATGTACACATGGATAAACTCCTGACCGAAACAAGTGTAAATAATATTGATTAAAATATCCTATTTTATCCATTCTATAATTTCTTTCCTTTAGTCATTCATTCAACATACCTTCGGATTTACTTCCAGTTTTCTTTTTACATATATATGTATATAATTTGTTATTGTTGTTGTCAGAAATTTTGTTTTTCTCATGTGAACATATGAGAGGATTTAATTCTGGTGATATATTTTCTTTGAGATTCCCGGTATCTGTAAAACCAGTCTGACGAAACTAGACTTAGTTTTTGAGTTTCTGATCAAAATAGATATTATATCATATTAAATATTAAATATATATTACATATTATATTATATTAAATATTAGGAATTATTAAAATTATTAGATTACAATTAATCTATAGAATATATATATATATATATATATATATATATATGTATATATATATATATACAGACATATATATATACATACGTATATATATATAAATATATATAATATATATATATATACATATATATATATATATATACATATATATACATAACTTTCAAAGAAAGAAAAACTTAACAAGCCATCGTAATACACACACATATCTATATATATCTATATATATTTATACATATATACACAAATATGATGGTGACAGCAAACTTGTGTTTTTTCTATAAATTAATTGAGACCAATTTCATCGGTAAGTCATCTCATTTTCATATATATACATACATACATACATACTTACATATATATATATATATATATATATATATATATATATATATATCGAGAGATAGATAGATAGATAGATAGAGAGAGAGAGAGAGAGAGAGGGGGGGGAGAGAGATCTTTGTGATAGGTAGATAGATATCTTGACTGGCGGGAAGCGAATTTATTTTTCTCCCTAACGACGTATTTATTTCTCTCCTTCTTTTACATGTTGATTTTTTCTCTGTTATGTTTTATCATCCACTCTCTCATTATCTTGCATTTCATATTCATACTCCTTTTACTGGGCTTTGAACAAGCCTCTAAGCTCTCTATTGTCGAGAAATACCTTAGATTTTGGCGACTGTTGAATTCAAGACATTGATTTGGCGACCATCTTTATAAGGGCCTTCGTTTTTGTACTTTTTTACATTCTGATTAATGTTTCCTAAGCTATCTTTGAATATCAATTTCATTATGATTTCTTCTTCTTCTTCTTCTTCTTCTTCTTCTTCTTCTTCTTCTTCTTCTTCTTCTTCTTCTTCTTCTTCTTCTTCTTCTTATAATTTGAGTTTTCACATCAGTGTTAGCTGATGGTCTTTCACTGGAGTCTGAGTGACAGCAAGTCTCCTCAGGTCTCCAGGACTCTTCTGAGTATTCTGGCAGATTGCAGCAGTGCAGTGTTCTGAATGGTTTCAATCCTTCCTCTGATATCCAAACTTTCCAAACCCTTTTCTAATGCTTTTGGGACTTTCCAAGTGCACCAACTACATTGGTATAACTTTCACTTTCATATTCCATAACTTTTTCAGTTCTCTGGCAAGGTCCAGATATTTGTCAATTTTTTCATTTTCCTTTAACTTCACCCTGTGATCCGCTGGCACTGCAAAATCCACCAGTTGACAAGTTCTTTCTTTTTTGTTAATCAACACTAGGTCTGGTCTTCTTGCTGGGATAAGGTGATTCCGTTTTAATTTCAAAGTCCCAGAGAATTTTGTGCGTTTCGTTCTCAAGAACAGATTCTGGTTTATGCATATACATTTTGTTGTGTGGTCAAAATTTAATTTCTTGCATAATTCCCAGTGGATCACCTTCCCAACCCAGTCGTGTCTAGTTTTGTAGTAGTAGTAGTAATGGTGGGGATAATAATACGCGAATGCAGCAAACTGGCACAGAAGAAGTTACAGGGACTAGGCTCGACTGAGTGGGAAAGGTGATCTACTGGAATTATGAGAGAAATACGAATATTATTATTATGACATATTGTACGTGCCCAAACCAGAAACAAGTCCTAGAAAAATGAGATCCAAAATTCCCTGGGACATTGAGATACAAACGTATCACCTAATCCCGCCCAGAAAAGATCAGGTCCAGTGTTAATTAACATGAAAATAATTTCATTTTACTGTTTCAGCTGACCAGTGAGTAAAAGTGAAAGAATGAAATGATAAACAAATAGTTGGATATTCTGACAGGATTGAAAACACAAATATAAACATGAGGGTGGTGGTGATTCCAATAGTAGTAGGTGCACTTGGAACTGTCTCCAAGAGTATGGAAAAAAGTCTGGAGAAATTGAAAATCAAACGAAGAATCGAGACCATCCAGACTACAGAATTGTTAAGATCGGCTAGAATACTCAGAAGAGTCGTAGAGACCCGGGAATACTTACTATCAAACCCAAGTGACATACCACCACTACCAATTAAGTACATATTATATCTAAGCAAATATTGATAAAACACAACAAAACAATAAATGTAGACTGTGCGATGACAGAGATGAGACTGTAAATCATGTATTAAGCAAATGTAGCAAACTAGCATAACGGGAATACAAAGATAGACATGACTGGGTTGGTAAGGTGATCCAATGGGAATTGTGCAAAAAGAATTAGATTTTGACCATACAACAAAATGGTATATGCATAAAACAGAATATGTTCTTGAGAATGAAACGCATAAGATTCTCTGGGACTTAGAGATAAAGACGGATCACCCTATCCCAGCTAGGAGAACAGACCTAATGTTGATTAACAAAAAAAGAGAACTTGCCAACTGGTGGACTTTGCGGTTATTGCAGAGCACAAGGTGAAGTTGAAAGAAAACGAAAAGAGGGACAAATATCTGGACTTTGCCATAAAAATTGAAAAATCTCTGGAACATGAAGGTGAAAGTGCTACCAATTGTAGTTGGTGCACTTGAAACGGTCCCCCAAAAAATTGTAAAAAAGACTTGAGGACCTGGAAATCAGAGGAAGAATTGAGACCATCCGGACTACTGCATTGCTGCAATCGGCTAGAATACGCAGAAGAGTCCTGGAATAGGGGGTTAATTTGACAAAGAGGGTCCTCGGAATTTTGAATAAATAAAAATTAAAAGACAAGGTTTCTAAGACAATTCGAAAAAGTTATAAACTTTTTTTTCATACCTTCATGGGGAAGGGGTTTAATTGAAATAACAGATACTAAAGCAATGTCAACTTACCAAACATAGAAGAACATAACGATTCGTACGGAAAAGGTTGTCATACAAACACTTACCTGAAATAAAAAGAAAACATATATTAGATTATCTATGTCAACAACAACAACAACATGATAATAATAATAATAATAATAATAATAATAATAATAATAATAACAATAATAATAATAATAATGATAATAATAATAATGATTTCGAGATAAAAACTGATCACCCTATCCCGTCCAGAAGACCAGACCCAGTGTTGATTAACAAAAAAAGAGAACTTGCCAACTGGTGAATTCGCGGTTCCAGCAGATCACAGGGTGAAGTTGAAAGAAAACGAAAAGATGGACAAATTACTTAGACCTTGTCAGAGAATTAAAAAGCTATCGAATGTGAGGCTGAAATGTACCAAATGAATTTGGTGAACTTTGAACGGTTTTTTCCCAAAAAGCTTGGCGAAAAAGCTTGGAAAATCTAAAAATCAGAGGAAGAATTGAGACCAACCAGAATAAGCAGCACCAGATAATCAGGATTTACATTTTCACATTTTATCTTGGACGATTTGAATGGTTTCGTTTTAATCAGGGGGTTGTTCACGATGATAACGATCAGAACACGTGAATACAATATATATAATATTATATAATATATATATATATATATAATATAATAAATATTATATATATTATATAGTGTGGCATGTCACTGTTTCAGCTTTTGCTGGAACGGTGTACCAAAGCAGTATTAAATTTGTAGAGTGCTCATAATAAAATAGAGCTGTTATACAATATAATAAAACAAATATATAAAGGTTACATATCTATTTATTTGATGACAAAGGAACATTCACGACCATATTGGTTTCATGCGAGGCAATCGTCAGGTGAAGATGTTACAAAACAATCTTCACCTGACGATTGCCTCGCATGAAACCAATATGGTCGTGAATGTTCCTTTGTCACCAATAAACAGATATGTAAAACCTTATATATTTATTTATTATATATATCATATTATATATATAATATTATATACTAAGTTGTATGTGTGTGTGTGTGTGTGTGTGTGGGTGTGGGTGTGTGTGTTGTTTAAAAGATGATTTGTATTTGATACACCATGCGCAAAAATTTATTAAATCAACGACATAAAAATATCAATATCAAGGTACAATAAACGCAATTCTCTAACCTCCAGGTATAAAATAGTTCTAGACAGGTTGATATCGCAGAAGATAAGAAAAATGAACTATTACATTTTTATTGTTCTTTTCATTATTATTCGTGTTGGCTTGCTTAGTCGTATCATTTTTCCGGTGTAATAATGGTACTCAAGACATTTTGAGGCTAAGCTGTGTCACAGGGTCATTTAGAAAGCCTGTATCTTTATTCGTTATGCTCAACACTCCATGATTTAAGAGACATCTAAAGTTTCTTTCTTGACATTTAGGTCTCCATTAGGTCACTTGTAGTATTTTAGTTTCTGCCCAGGTCGTGACACACAATGTGCTCGTGCTGTATTTATTTGGTTAGTTCGTTGATCGTCCTTTGACCAAGAGATCTTTAATGTGCCATGATAAATCCTCGGAGCAATTCGATGGTAGGATAAATCACTTAACAATTTCCAGACACTCTTCAATTAATATTTAAGGTGACTGTGAGGTCGTATGATTCTAGAGAAAAATATCTGAATTTTTTTTTTAAAATTTTGGTACTTCACGAGCAGAGGACATCTTTTTCTTCTTGCTTCTTTGATGGTTGATTTTAAGAGCATGTGAACCCGTCCAGGGTTATTTTATGACTAGAGGTTTTAGTAAATTGCGTTCGTTTTTTCCGTTCATATTTTAAACTGTATCTAACGGTGAAGTTCCACTTCTGGAACTCTGGGGAATATGGAATACCCCTTTATTTCCATTACTCCCAGGTCCACCCTGACCCCAGAGTGGTAAGATTCCATCTATAGATAACTGAGTTTGAAAAAGAAATTGAATACCCAGCATGATTGAATAAAACAAAATGTCTTCGTCATAAAATAACCCAACAAGTTTTGACAGTCCATAAAACACAACGGACAAACCAATTAACATTCACGTGCTGTGGGCATTTTTTTCACCCTTTTTGTTGATTGGTCTTAACAGCATGTCAACCCGCCCAGGGTTATTCATTACTAAATCTTAGGGACTTACATTCGTTTTGCGTTCTTATTTCGCCCCCTCGACTGGTGATGTAGAATACACCGACGGCACCACCACAGAATAGTAAAGCCCCCGCCAATAGAGCCCCCTATTTGCTACATGTGGCGACCTGTGATGATTAAGGATGGAACCCTGGTGGTTGAGCATTCCATGACATGCAACAGACCACTTTGGACCTTACTTAAGCTAGACGGTCGGTCGGAAATGTCCCCTGCGATCAATCGGCTATACATACCAAGACCTAACCCCTATATGATTGTCTCAAGCCTATTATGGCAACCCTTAAACATTTTTATCATATATGTGCTAGACGTCGGTGGTTGAGGAACTTAGTGGCTTGGGTATAACATTAAACTGCATCTAGTGGTAAGGTTCCAATTCTGTATCTCTGGGGTGTAGAGTACCCCTTTATCGCTCCCAAGATTGTTTTGTTTTACGGCATATCAACCTCAGTGGTTCATTTAATGCCGATAAAGTTTTGAAATAAATCAATTCTTAATAGATAATACAATTTTTTTATAAATACATTTTTCTATTTAACCCATAGATGGGATCCTAACAGGTACTACCACTCCGGGTCAAAGTGGATCAGAGGGCAATGGTGATGAAGAGGTGCTCCACAATCCCCAAACCTCCAGAACTGGAACCTCGACATCAGATAGAGTTTAACGTCATTCCTAGGACATGTAGACCCGCAGCCACTGCTTTCTAGTACCCATATGATGAAAAGGATTTGGGTTGCTATAAGGGCAATAGGGTTGGGGCAATCATATAGGTGCTAGGGCTTGAAGTGGCCAGCCGACTGATCGGAGGGGGCGTCTCCGACCGCCCGTCTAGCCCAAGAAAAGCCTAAAGTGGAATATGAACTGCTCATCCACCTGGGTTCTATCGTTAAGCATCACGGGTCGCCACCCACGGCCAACGGGTGGCCCCATTGGGGGAGTCTTACCCCTCTGCAGAGGTGCAGTCGGTGCATTCTAACGCCCCAGCCGACAGGGTGACGCTCCCACGTTCACCCTGACTCAGTGGTAGTAGCTGTAAGGGTCTCATCTATGTGTTAAATAGATTTTTTTAAATATCCGTTTAAAAAATTGAGTTTGAAAAATAAAGAATACCCAAAAAGAATGAATAAAACAAAATGTCTTTGGCATTAAATAACCCAACAAGGGTTGACATGCCGTGAAACCAAAATAACCTATGAACCAACATTCACATGTTGTAGACATTTTTTCTTTCCTGCATGCTTGTTTTGTTGATTAATTTTTAACAGTATGTAAACCTTTCCAGTGTTTTTTATGGTTAGAGGTTAGGGAATTGCGTTCCTTGTCCGTTAATATTTACTTTTATTGTGTAGTTGTTTTTGAAGATTTTTTGCATATGTTCCAATTGAATATGAATAGATTTTAAACAGATATATCAGCCCCATAGATGGGACCCTAGCAGGTAATACCACTCCTGGTCAGAGTATCATCGACCTGCGAGTAATGTCAATGAAAAAGTACTGCACAGTTCCTAGATCTCCAAAATAGGGGCTTAACCATCAGATTTTAGTGGGATACTCAGGACACAAATTTTGGATTAGGTTGGTTGACTAGTTGTATTGACAGGCATGTCAACGCATGTTGTGCTATTTTATGCCGAAAAAAATTTGTTTTATTCATTCTTGATGAGTATTCAAAATTTTCTAAAAACCTAACTTAAAAAACACACTTTTAAACTCATATTTTCTATTTAAACAATAAAGCGGGCCTTAAAAGCTACTGTCACACCGGATTAGAGTCGATCTGGGAGTAATGGCGATAAAAGAGTACACACTCCCCAGATCTCCAGAATTGAAACTTCACCATTAGATACATTACCCAGGAGATTTTTGGATTAGCCTCACCCTTCTACATGTGGTACTGTCAGTGTAATATAAGAAGGATTAGAACCCAAAACATTACTTCCACACTCAGACACATACGCACAAACACAATTGGGTTAAATCGAACTTAACGGACCTAAATTCCACCACCGCCGAAAGAAAAAATACCAAAAATCAGGGAATTAACCAAATTT
>CM042149.1:118371028-118374550 GCA_023376005.1 Doryteuthis pealeii
ATAAATATGGGATAGTGTATTGTCGATATTATGGAACCGGGTCTCACATACTGATATCTATAAATGACACCCTCGCTATATTACTGTGATTTTTAATCTTAAGTAAGTTGAAACCTATTCAGAATGTTTCAATGTCATCTTCCGGCAATTATATTATATTATACAGGGTGACCCATAAAAGACTGACAAATAAATAATAATCTCATAGTATTTTCAGTCATAAAATATAGCCCAAGGAAAAATATTTTAGTTATTTGCAAAAAAGGATGTCTTGACTCCATATTCACAGAATAGAACGTTGTATCTGAATTCGAACTCTTTATATGACTTATAGTATTCAAGGTATTCGCGACCAATCCCCTAAACATTGGGGAAAATAAGTATTTCACCCGCTGCTGATTTTCTGAGTTTGCCACCTTACAACAATAGGAATGGTGTATAATTTTCAGGGTATTGAAAGTGAGAGACAGAATATTATAAAAATAAGAAAATCACATTATATCAGTTTTGTAACATTTATTTGTATTTTATTGGGAAAAAAGAGCATTTCATTCCATAGCAAAATATAACTCAGTACTTGGTGAAGAAAACCCCTTGTAGACAAGCAGAGCAGCCATGCTCATCTTGTTGTAGTTGGTTAATAGTTTTTACAGATCCCAGGGGGATTTGAGCCTACTCATCTTTGCAGACCCTCTCCCTATATATATAATATATAATCTATATATATATATAATCCAAAAGTCCAGAGAAGAAATCTTCCTTACGACATAGGAGTTTTAAAAAAAACCTGTCGCAGTTTGAGAGCTCAATGTGTGCTCTTATTATTAGAGTCACAGAGCAAATGTATAAGTAAAGAAATAACAAAAGACTTAGAGATTTTGCATTATAGTCTATTTAAGGGAGCTTAGACAAAGTGTCTAACTCTCCTAACTCATCAGATGCTAATGATGAATTCTTTATTACTTTTAAGGCATTTGAAAACAGATTTTTTTATTGTCCTGTATCACTCAGCTGTAGGGTAATAAAAAAGATATTTGATCATTTGTTGTCAGTAATTTGTTAGGAATTTCTGTTAAATCAATCCTAATAGTAACGGCCCCCTAACGTCAAGTATCTCGAAAAAGATAGTCAACACCTTCCAAAAATTAGGACTAAGAATTGAAATCAAACCAAACTGCAAGATAGTAATTTTTTTAGATATAACACTGAATCTAGAAACGAATACCTTCCTACCTTTCCATAAGGAAGGACACATACCATTATCTGTGAATAGAAACTCTAACCACCCCAAATCCATACTAGATAATACCCCTCATTCTATAAATATAAGAATCAATAGACTGTCAGCTAACAATAGTATTTTTAAAAACAATAAATCCTTCTATGATGAAGCTCTGAAGGAATGTGGATACACCAAAAATCTGCAATATATCAGCAAATTGGAACTAAACAGATTTAATGGGCCAAGTAACTCAAGGAATAGGAAACGTAAAGTAATTTGGTTTAACCCTCCTTATTGCAAAATATCAAAATTAGGCATAGGTAGAACTTTCTTGAATCTAATAAATAAGCACTTTAACAAAATCAACCCATTAACCAAAATATTAAATAGAAACACCCTGAAAATTAGCTACTCATGTTCTCTCAATATGAGTAGCATAATCAATGCCCATAACAAAAAGATATTGAATGAATATCACAAGAAATTAGATGCAGAGGAAAACACTAATACAAACTCAAATAGCTTTAGAACTAGAGATAGCAACCTAAACACAGGGAAATGCAACTGTAGGGACACGCAACAATGCCCCTTAGATAGAAACTGTCTAGCCAGCAACATAATATACGAAGCCCAAATATCAGCTAAAAACGACCCGGGAAACACCATGTACTACCTCGGAATTACTGCAGGACCATTTAAATAAAGGTACTACACTCACAGACATTCCTTTAACAACCCCGCATTATCTAACCGAACGGAATTATCCAAGCATTACTGGTCAATTAAGAACTCAAACAACGACCGAGCAGTTTCAGGCTAGTGCATTCGACAGGTAAAATGAAATAGCTTTTGAAAATTTTTCAAAATCTATTTCGTTTTACCTGACGAATGCACTAGCAAAAAAACGGTCGGTCATAAAGATTGTTCCTATGATAATAAATAAAAGCTAAGCCTTTTATTTGTTCATATATATATATATATATATATATATATATATATATATATATATATTATCCGATTTTAGCCTTAGTTCGTACTCCGATTTTTACTCCTTTATTCCTTACAGAACTAATCTGAGTAGATATCAATAATATGCGGGCAGTATAAAACGTATTTCGTAATCACTTACAACGGTTATATGAAAAAAAAAAATCTAAAAAGAACACGTTGATTACATTTTTTCTTATATCGCCCGTACCCGAATCTTATGCCTGTCACCGTATCAATGGCGTAGTGTGAGGTCCAACGATCAACAGGGACTGGCACGTGATCGATACATTTCGACAATCGATTTGAATAAGCCGGTGCTCGCGTTTTTTTTTCTTCCGGCTGCCAAAGACTTAGTCGGTGTGGAGCCTCGGCGCACAATAGGAAAAGAAAAGCGATAACGCACCGCGAGACGGGTGCGGGCTGTGCGGGAGACAAGGAAAAGAATATGCAGCAAAATATGTTCCCTGCGGGGACGACGGGGCACACTGCGATGACGGTGTCTGTGTGTGTGGGGGGGTGTAGAGAAATTTTGTTTTGAAAAAATTTGTTGATAGCAAGTAAAACACATACACAAATGTTCACATACACTTCTCTCTCTCTCTCTCTCTTTCTCCGTCTCTTCTCTTTCTTACAAATACATTACATATGCACATACACACATATATATATATATATATATATATTATATATATATATATCAATTAATATAATATATGCTATATATCAATTATATATATATATATATAATATAATATATATATATATATATCAATTCATATATATATATATGTAAATCAATTCATATATATATATATATATATATATATATATATATATATCAATTCATATATATATATATATGTATATAGCCAATTCATATAATATATATAATATATATATGTAGTATATTGGGAAAAATGAAAAAAACACAGGTTTAAATGGGTTAAGTGGGCGAGTATATTGGCCCGACACTGCAGTGTTTCGATCTATTAATTAGATCATCTTCAGGGCATTTGTTGGTAATATGGAAGGTGATAGTAAATTATTTAAACACAGAATAACGAGAAAAGCGAGTGGTAGTTATGTGTTATTCAGTTTAATATTTTTTGAAGTTTGAAAGAAGAACGGTTTTGAAATGTGACGTTCAAATGTTCTATTTTACAGCGTTGGTATGTGATGGTGTGTGTGTGTGTATCGAAAGGCAACATTGTGCATTTTTTAGGTGTGTGGTGTGTGTGATGTGTGGTGATTAAATTTGAAACACTGAATAACACAAAACTACCCACTCGCTTTTCTCGTCATTATCTCTT
>CM042149.1:118374650-118384650 GCA_023376005.1 Doryteuthis pealeii
AAGAGAGATTGTTCAAATGCTAGGCTAAACAAATCGAGAAAAATGTCATATGCCCTGTATGTACACTTTCGTACCATACTTAGGTTTCATCTCAGCCAAGGTTATGACATGGGAGACGGCCTTTCCCTGTGTGATCGAAAACCGTCGATTGTGCACATATATGTTTGTGTTTTTGTTGTATGGATATTAGTCCATTTGTCTTCATTGGGATTATTGTCTGTGTGGATAACTGGATGCTGCGCAAGAGGACGCCCGCCGATGTGCAGTAAAGGGATAGGGGTGGTTGGGGAGAGTTTGTCATGGAATATGCGGGCTACTACCCCAACATGATGATGATGATGATGATCTGTATACGTGTGTATATATAATATATAATATATATGATATTATATATATTTACCACCCTCCGCACGAGCAAGGATGCGACACTAGGTCAATTTTCTTAAGCGGAGTTCAAACAGGTTTGAATTCAGAGTTTTCCTTCTCCTAGATCGCGTTGCCTAACCAAGGTTAAGAGTCCAGTCTGCCCTAACTATTTACCCATAACTGGAGGGAGAGTAGGATTTCATACCTTTTCAAAAGGTATTAGCGCTAAGTGAAATGCAATTAGCACGTCAAGGATTTGAACTCGGGGCGACGAGTCCATTTCCCATGACTTTAACCATTACACCACGCGCTCTATATGTGTATATATATGTTTGTGTTTGTGTATGGATATTAGTCCATTTTTCTTCATTGGGATTATTGTCTGAGTGAATACTGGATGCTGCGCAGAGGACCCACCGATGGCAGTGAGGGATAGGGGTGGTTAGGGAGAGATTGTCATGGATATCCGGGCTACTACACCAAAACGTGATGATGATTACGATGATGATGATCTGTATACGTTGTGTGTATATATACTTATATACATTTACCAACCCCCTCCGCACGAGCAGGATGTGACACAAGGTCAATTTCTTAAGCGGAGTTCAACAGGCTTGAATTCAGAATTTTCCTTCTCCTAGACTGGTTGCCTAATCAAGGTTAAAGAGACCAGTCTGCACTACTATTTATCCATAGCTGGAGGGAGAGTAGGATTCATACCTTTCCCAAGGGTCTTAGCGCTAAGTGAAATCCAATTAGCATGTCCAGGATTTGAACTCGGCGCGACGGGTCCATTTCCCATGACTTTAACCATTACACCACGCGCTCTATATGTGTATATATATGTTTGTGTTTGTGTATGGATATTAGTCCATTTGTCTTCATTGGGATTATTGTCTGTGTGGAGACTTTCATCTGGCGATACTGGCGATCGATCCGGCTTTGCGATTTTCTAATTTAGTTTTACTAATGGTTAAAAGATTATACATATTTGACTCAAAAGCGGCGATATTCAGTAGGCAAGCAATGGAAGGGCGGGGGGCAACTCTATTAATACACCCGATGCTGTTGGCATTAAACAGATTTTATTGGCTCATTTTGGCCGCCTACAGCGAAAACAGCGTAAATAGAGAGATCTTTGCGTTGAATCACGATCGCTGCAGAGCAGCTAAAAATTGGAAACAATGAATAAGAAATTGGAAGAAGAATAGAAAGGAGAAGGAAAGAGAGAAAGAAGATAAAAGAGAGTGAAAGAGGAAGTGCGAGAGTGAGAGAGAGAGAGAGAGAGAAGGAGTTGTGAGAAGGAGAGAGAGAGAAGGAGTGTGAGAGGAGAGGAGAGAGAGAGAGAGAGAGGAAACGGGGAAAAGAGGTGAAATATAAGCGCCAAACAGGTGAGGTAAACAGAAAGATTGATAGAACAACATTGGGAGAGGGAGACAGAGAGAGAGAGAGAGAGAGAGAGAGAGAGAGAGAGAAGAGAGAGAGAGAGGAGAGAAGGCAGAGACAGGCAGACAGCGAAAGAAAAAAGAAAAGAAAGTGAAAAAGCAAAGAGGAAAGGATAGATAGATAGATAGAAAGAGAGAGAGAGAGAGAGAGAGAGAGAGAAGAGAGAGAGAGAGAGAGAGAGAGAGGGACAGAGACAGAAACAGAGAGAGGGAGAGAGGAGAGAGAGAGGAGAGAAATGGAGAGGAGAAAAGATAAATGGAAGGGAAATACCAAGCCTAAAAGAGAACGAAGAAAGAAGAGAGGCGGAGGGAGAGCGATAGATAGATAGATAGATAGAGAGAGACAGAGAAAGAGAGAGGGAAAAGTGAAAAAGACAGAGTCAAAATTATATATATATATATATATAATATATATATATATATATATAGAGAGAGAGAGAGAGGAGAGAAGAGAGAGAGAGAGAAATGAACAAAAGTAAAAGAGACGAAAAAGCTCGAGAAAAAAGGACAGGAAGTGAGGGAGAAGAGAATGAGAGGGAGAGAGAGAGAGAGAGAGAGAGAGAATGAGAGACATAGAGAGAGACATAGAGGTGGAGGAGAGAGAGAAAAGAAGAAAGGAAAAGAAAAGAAAATAGCAAGAGAAAAATGTATTGGAAGATATATATATATATATATATATATAATATATATATATATTTTTAGAGAGAGAGAGAGATAGATAGATAGATAGAGAGAGAGAGAGAGAAGAGAGAGAGGAGAGAAGAGAGAGAGAGAGAGTAGTGAGTGAGTGAGTGATGAGAGTGGCAAGAGGGGAAAGATAAAACAAAGGAAAAAAATGGAAATATTAAGAGAAGAGAAGAGAAGGAGAGAGAGAGAGAGAGAGAGAGAGAGAGGCGGAGAGAGAGAGGAGAGAGAGAGAGAGGAGAGATTTAGTCAGACATACATACAGACAGAGGTGAGTGTAGGGCTGGGACCTATTCAAACAAATCTAAACTTAATAACAACCCTTCTAAGCCTGTGGAAATTTCACAATTGTTGTGTTTCTTGTACCTTGTCAGAAATAGAACACCAAGACATCCGTATAATTTGATAATCTGAAAATATTACTAATATTTTCCGTCTCAAATTAACCCTTTTCCTACCAGTCTTCCTTATATGGAACACTATTTTCCGGAGCTATAAATTGGTTAATTCATAACTTCATGTCAAATTATATTAAGTACTAGCAAATATATGCACCCTCCGGGTGCAAGTTTTTAAGTTTTAATGTAATAAAATATATGTATTAAATTAGAAAGCTAATGAAAACTAATAAGAATACAGATAAAAAGAAATTTGAAAACAGAGGGAGTATAATAAAAGATTTGAAAACAGAAGGGAGTATAATAAAAAATGGAACAACTGAAATTTACTCTTCCATCACTCTTCGTCTTTCATTGTTATTTTTTTTCTAAATTTATGTATTTAGTTATAAGAGGAAAAGTAAAGAATAAAATGTCAGTTATTTTATCTGTTAATGGGTTATATTGTCATTAAGATTTATTGAAGAGATTTTTGCTTATATTCATTAAAATAAAACCAAACAGTTAGAAATCAATAATAGCTAAGCACATATTTATTAAATTCGATTTTTTAATATTAATAGGCAAATTGCCTTCCCGTTCACACTGTAAACCGCTATTTTGTTTGTATATATAAATAATAATTGCTGTTGTCAGTATGTAGACATAGTTAACAGTATTAATAATATAAAGAAATTTTATTAAATACTTGAGGTTTAGATAAAAATAAAATCATAGAGAATGTGATGTCAATTAACTAAGAGAATTGTGACTTGAGTAGAATATAGTTTCGGTTACAGACAGAAAAACACACAATCTCCATTATAATAAGATTTACTAATTAAAAGTTTTATTCATTCCTAGACCTGTTCCAGAGTAAACCTGTTAATATTGTAGATTTAACTCTTTGCCTACCAAATTTACTCCCTCTGCCATGCTAAATTTTATTGATTCTTTTTACCTGTAAGTAAAAGTAAAGTCGTCGGGGCGGCCTAAAGTCTGTGTCAGCCAATCAGCGAGGGAGTCTATCCCCTTTTCACTAGCGCTAGACCAAGGAGATTTTTTTTGGCATATGAGGAGGAGCACCACACCTAACCATCAGCTCCTTACTTATCGCAACAGAACCCTGTGCTACTCATACGCTGAGATTGGCGAGGACCGGAATCGGACTAGAAAAACCATGTTGGTTTCTTGCCGAACGCTCTTACCGACTGAGCTAATCCGGCCCTTATATTTTCAATGTTTACTATCAATTCTTCCGGAACCCCACAAAGGTATAACGCTTTACTGCTCTAAGCTGCTAAGATGTACAACGCACTCTCCTTAATCGAATCAGATCTGAAATTGAGAAAATTCTTAGAAAAAAACAAAAAAACAACGGATTCCGAGAAAATTGGTCCACAACTCTCTCAGATCCTGACTATTCGTCAAGTCATAGAAAGGGGTCCAAGCAAAGAGTCTTGAGGCAAGCCTAATATCTGTAGACTTCTCCAAGGTATTTGATTCCATACACAGAGGAAGAATGGGAGCACATAAATACTAGTATAACGGTTTCCACAATGAAACAGTTACCGCCATAATGATGGCTTTGTCAAAACACCAAAGCCATGGTAACCTCATCTGATGGTGACACAGATTCCTATTCAAATAAAATCCTATTATTAATGGAATCTGTGTCCTTCTGTTCAGTTATAATGATACACGGTTTACGGTAGGATCACAAGTAGTTGAATAACCGCTTGTGATCGGTTTAAATTAGGCAAAGAGTTAAAACGCGTTAATAACATTCGGACAATATGACCTTTAGGCAGCCCCTTTTGATCTCGATTAAAGAAAGGACATGTTTTTTCATTTTAGAACCGTCAATATCCGGTGTTTTAACAGACGAATTTATAATTTTAAAAACTTATAAAACTAACCCTAACCCTAAACCCTAATCCTAACCGCTAACCACTCAAACAACCGGTATTGACGGTGGTAAATGAAAACATGGTCCTTTCTTAATCGAGTCAAATAAAGGGGTGCCAAAGTAATATGGTCGCACAAAATTCGAAAAGAAAAAACTAAATTGGCGTAGAAACTTTTCAATAATTGTAGAATTTTCGTTTCTGGCTTTTATAAAGCCAAATGAAAAAGGTATGATAGATTGAGAAATTCTTCAAGAGCAAATTTGCATCAATTCTAAACAACATCTCCTATGCTAGAATGAATCACAATTACTGTTGGTATATTTACCTGGATAAAAATTGAGCCAATACTTTTACATACTTTTTGCAAAAACACATGAAAATGAACCCAAAAGTCTCTGGATTCCAAATCTTTTTTTCAACATAGTTTCCTTTTTACATTTTGCTTACAATGTAAGGTGCCTGTTTTACCTTATTCCTAATCATTGGAGAACGTGGGACTGTAGGGGCAGGTGAAGATTGTCCAACCAATTCACCGAGATTGTTCTGGCTTGGAATATTGTATTAAAGTTAGATATTAGGTTAAATAAATATTGTGACAATAAATCAAAAAAAAAGTAAATATGGAACGTATAAGGATACCATAACCTCTTGTATGAATTACAACCTAGAAGGGTTGACATGCCATTAAAATCAATACATCAATGATTTTTCTATTTCCTTTTCTGCTTTTTTTCCTATCGTTCAGTTTTTCATCAATGCAACCGATCATACATCCCTGACACTACAAACCTCAATCGTGCACCCCCTCCCGCCCTCCAAAGAAAAGGAAGAACGATTGCAAACGTTGCAAATATAAAATAGTTTTGACAGTGATCAAATATTAAACAAATAACAGAAAAGTTGATATCAATATATATATATATATATATACTATATTTATATGAAGTGAAACAATGTGTTTGGAAATGGCGAGGCCGACAATTTTTTGGGATTATGTGCTTAATTAATGTCATACCTAATTTGTTAATTAATTAATCATAATTAAATGAATTAGGCGTGCGTATCGGTTTAAATGTAAAGCGTAAACAAATCGAGAAAAAGTCGATCTATACATGTACATTTCAGCCTATTAGGCCTAATCAGCAGAGCTATAGACAGGGCAGTGCTTTTGTGCGTGAAAACCGATATGCACGCCTAATTCATTTAATTATAATTATAATATATTATAATATATATATAATATATTTATATATATTTGAGGAAGGAAAACCACACACCGTTATTCAATAATAAATTTATTTCGACCAAAATTGGAACCTTATATAAATCTAAGTTGATTTATATAGCTCCCCAGACTTCAGTTTCATCAGATGGTAAATCAAAAATAAATCTTGAATTGCATAACAGAAAAATTTACTTCTCTTCTTTTTTTCCTTTTACAAATGTATACATTAGAAGACTGTCACCATGGCAACAGGAAATTTCAAATGGAAAAAAGAATACTTTTCGAGGCCATGGTTTCTTCGGGGTGGTGTCAGACAAATTATATGCAGAAGGAGTCTGAAAAAATATACACTAAGGATAAAACAAAAAAAAATATATAAAATATAAAATATAAAAATATAATAAAGAAATATAAAAAAAATTATATATAAAAATATATATATATATATAAAGAAATATGTATATATATATACGTTTAAAATCAATGGCTTAAAATTACTTTTCTTTCTTCTTTAGTTCCTTAATTCTGTTCAATTTTTTGTTTAAAAGTGCTCAACAAAAATAGGAGTCAATATATCGCTGTTACCATTATCCACAAACAAATTATAACTATTACTCCTGGATTTGTTAAAACCGATTTAAAAGTGCTCAATATAAAGAGCTAAATATACGTTTAACATCAATGGCTTAAAATTAAACTGCGATATATATATATATATATATATATATATATATATATATATATAATATATCATATATGTGTGTGTGTGTGTGAAATAAAATGGAAAATAATCCGACAGAGTGTGAATATGATAAAAATAAAATACAAAAGGATGTTTACAACTGCATGGACTCATCATGGAAGGAGAGAGTGTGCAACCGTTTCGGGGGCCTTCTCTCGACGGTTTAAAAAGCAACACCGGCCCTTCCTCACTAATAATGAGGACTCTCGCAAATATCAATGCATCGACCGCACGTGGTCGGTCATCAAACAAAAAAATAAGACGGGGGAAAATGACCGTTTTGCGAAAACAGAACGCTGCTAGATCAAACGTTGGTTTTTTTTTTTTAAACCGTCGAGAGGACCCCGAACGTTTTGCACCTTTCTCCTGATGAGCCCATGCAGTTGTAAAACATCCTTTGTCATATATATATATATATATATATATATATATATATGAAGATAGGATGGATGTAGTAGAATCCGGCAGTAATGGAGGTAGGTAAAAGGATAGTGAACAAGTGATAACTCAAACAAATTAACAGTCGAAAGGTTTCGTCCGATTTATACGGACATCAATCAAGTCACATAAAAGTTTCAATAAAAATCATTTGACTGATGATGTATAAATCGAAACGAAAACGTTTCAACTCTTGATTTGTTTTGAGTTATCATTTCTTGTTTCACTATCCTTTTACCTACCTCAATAATATTATATATATATATATATATATATATATATATATAATATTATATATCTTATTATAATGGAGATTGTGGGGTTTGTATGTCTGTAACCGAAACTATTACTATCAGTCACAAATTCCTTTAGTATTTACATCATATTCTCCATGATTTTATTTTTATTTAAACCTCAATTATTAATAAAATTGTTTTTACATATCTTACACTGTTAACCATATCTACATGCTAATAACATGCAATTGTTATTATATAATACAACAAAATAGAGGTTTACAGTATGAATGGGAAGGCTAATTTGCATATTGATTTAAAAAAAATTGATTTTAATAAATATTATGCTTATATTTATTGAATTGCTAATTGTTTGGTTTTATCTTATTGGAATATGAAGCAAAAATCTCTTCAATAAATCTTAAAAGAAATCCCTTAACAAGAAGAAATAACTGTAATTATTATTCTTTACTTCCCTATTTTAACTAAATAGTTTAATTAGGGAAAATTTACCAATGAAGACGGAGTAACGGAAAATGATGGAGAGTTAGTTTCAAAGTTTGTTCTATTTTTCAATCATAACCCCTCTGTTCAAATCTTTTTTATCTACATTCCTATTCAGTTTCATTAAGCCCTTTCTAATCTAATATCAATTTTATCATAAAAATTTAACTAAAATACTTGCAACCCGGAGGGTGCTTATTTGCTAGTATATAGTTAAGAAAATAAAACTGTTAAGAAAATAGCCAAAACAAGAAATATAAAAATGGAACGTATAATGAACGTGATTCTCCTAACCGCTTGCATGAAATACCTCTAGACGGGTTGACAAGCCATTAAAATCAATCAACCAACGACTTTTTTTATTTCTTTTCTGGCTTTTCCTATCGTTCTGTTTTCATCAACCCCACCCATTGTACATCCCTGACACAGCACCACCCCCAACCCTCGAGCACCGACACGAAACCCCCAAAATTCCCTACCTTAAAGAAACAACAAAACATCAAGAAAGTTAACAGTGTCGCATTGACTGGACAGAACAAGCCGTTCACAACATGCCCAATTCCAATTTGGCGCCATGGACTGAGTGCTTAAGATCAAGTAGGTTTCAAGTAATTTTTATGAAGGCCTGGGTTTTGCTAAGGGTAGGGTTGGGGTTGGCGAAAAGGAGCTAGTGCAATGGCGTGATTCGCCATTACGCTTTTGATAGAAGGGATCGGAGGCCGGGATGGTGCGTTGTGGTTGTGGTTGTGGCGGAAGAGGATGGAGAGGGGCGTTTCTTTCTGTTGGAAAGCTTTTGGCGATTCAGTCAAAGCGATTGAGAATAAAGAGTTTACTTAAAAGAACGAGAGACAAGGAGGGGAAAGTTGACGAAAAAGGAAAGGAGTGAAGTAGAAAGAAGAGGGAAGGAGAAAAAAGAAAAGAAAAGGAAATTGAGAGAAATAGAGAAACAGGAGTTTTAAGTGATATATATATATATATATATATATATATATATGTGTGTGTGTGTGGTGTGTGTGTGTGTTGTGTAGATAGATAGAGAGAGAGAGAGAGAGAGAGAGGAGAGAGAGAAAGAGAGGGGGGGAAATAGAGAGGAAACAAGATAGAAAGTATATAAAGTCGAGAAAGAAAAAGAAACGATTAAAACAGAAAGAGGCAATAAAAAAGAAAGAAAGAGAAATAAGTGAGAACATATATATATATATATATATATAGATAGATAGATAGATAGTTAGAGAGAGAGAAAGAGAGAGAGAGAGAGGAGAGAGAGAGAGAGAGAGAGAGGCTGAACAGACAGACAGAGATAGGGGGAAGAGACAGAGGTAACAAGATAGAAAGTATTTTAAGTGGAGAAAGAAAAAGAAAGAATTAAAAGGGAAAGAAGCAATAAAAAAAGAAAGAGAAATAAGGAGAACATATATATATATATATAAATGGAGAGAGAGAGAGAGAGAGAGAGAGAGAGAGAGAGAGAGAGAGAGAGAGAGAGAGAAAGAAAGAAAGCAGAAAAAGAAAGAATTATTGGGAATATTAATAAATGAAAATAAAGATAAGAACAAAGAAAGAAAATATCAAACTGAGGAAAAAGGAAACGACTCAATAAAAAGAAATAAAGGTAGAAAGACAGACAAATAAGTGAGAACATATATAATATATATATATATATATATATATATATATATATATATATATATATATATATAAGTAAAGAAATAACAAAAGACTTAGAGATTCATTAGATGCCATTCGCATCTGATGAATCGGGAGAGTTACACAATTTGTCTAAGCTCCCTGAAATAGACTATAACGCTAAATCTCTAAGTCTTGTGTTATTTCTTTACTTATATATTTGCTCAGTGACTCTAACATTAAGAGCACACATTGAGCTTTCAAAGTGCAACAGGTTTTTAAAAATAAAACTCTTGTGTCGTAAGGAAGATTTCTCTGGACTTTTGGGTTATATATATATATATATATATATATATATATATATATATAGAGAGAGAGAGAGAGAGAGAGAGCGAGAGAGAGAGAGAGAGAGAGAGAGAGGAGAGAGAGAGAGAGAAGGGAAACAAA
>CM042149.1:118389650-118402150 GCA_023376005.1 Doryteuthis pealeii
TTTATCTTTGGGTGTATAAAGTCTAAACTTAAAAGAAAGATTTGGCAGGAATTCAGCTGGGCTACGTCAGCGTTTAATAACTAAAGCCACGTATATATATTTGCCAAAAAACGCCCGCCTGACTCCTTGTATTTTTCCTTCATCTTCATCTTCTTCTCCTGGCGCACACCGGGATGGAACGGAGGTAGGTGACCCCTTTTTTTTCTTCTTCTCTCCCCATGTTTGCCAGAATGAAACTAAAATCCCTACACTTGTCTATTCGGTTTTCTTTTTTACGTACGCTCAAAAAGACATGGTCAATCATTTTCGACTAATTTGTCCACCTCTACCGACATGATTACAATTTACCGCACCCGTCCCCCCCCAAAAAAAAAACCCTACTAGAGTGAGTCAAAAATTTTGCAATATATCGGTACGTGTTTTTTAGTTTAGGCGCGTATATCACTTGGGCGAGGCGTGTGGTGTAATGGTTATCGTCGTAGTAAATAGACTAGGCAAAACGAGTTCAAATCCTGGACGCAACTGTTTGCATTTAACATATCCTTAATACATTTAGGAAAGGTACAAATCCAACTATTCTTTCTCCAAAAATCTATCAGAATTGAGTAAAAAAAAATTTGGTATGCGTTAGTTTTTAGGCGAGTATATCACTTGACCGGTTCGCGTAGTGTAATGGCTATGCGTCGTAAGGAAATAGACTGGGCAAGACGAGTTCAAATCCTAGACGCAGCTGTTTGCATTTAACATAGTCTTAATACATTTGGGAAAAATTTACAAATCCAACTATTCTTTCCCCAAAATATATCAGAATAAGTAAAAAAAAAAATCAATAATTTGGTATGCGTTAGTTTTAGGCGAGTATATCACTTGACCGAGGCGCGTTGGATAATGGTTATCGTCGTAGGAAATAGACTGGGCAAGACGAGTTCAAATCCTGGACGCAGCTGTTAGCATTTCTGTTGAGATTTTTTGTATATAACGTGTGTAATAGACGCCTGCTTTTACTTATAGACTCGACAAGAACCATGTGATCTCTCTTGGCCAATCACTGGCAGTACTGTGCTGTTGAGACAATACTTAAACTGAGCATACTGAGCATACTGGCCATAACTACGTTGACACTCGTGGACGATGGACATAATTAAATCACTGGATCTTTACCAATACGCAGGATAGGACTTATTCGCTTACCAAAGGATTCCATATCCCAGGACTTACTTACTTTAAATCCTTTTCAACTGGCCAAGGATGGCATTTAAAAACTTAACAATTTCACATATCACTAATACCCTTGGGAAAGGTATGAATATTATCTAACATGCTTAGGTATTAATACAAAATCTTTCTATCAGGCACTTTGAAATATAAGGGTATAAAATATGAGAGGAATTAGGGTCAGGTGGTAGATGACACAAAAGAAAATTGTAAATATGTCTACACTTAGAAACTAATTCGCTTCTTTTGCTTACAATGAATTGATAGATTCTACTGTAGTGTCGAATTTGAAATGTAACTGGTAATTCTGAGTACTGACTGGGTAGAGGGATATAATAAAAAGTTAGACTCGTAGTGTTGTATACCTCTTTACTTACTTCTATTCTTCTTCTGTTCTTGTTTTCTATCTTACGTTTTCTTCTAGGTCTCTTCTAACATTTCTTCTAGCGTCGTCTTGGTGGTCAGTCGCACTTAACTCATTTCTTCTATCTACTCCCGTCTTGTTACCGAGACATTTACCAACCACAAAACCGTGTTATTTTCTTAAGCTTTTTATTTACTTATCTAACATTTCATATAATTAAATATCTGACTAACATAGCGTGCGTATGCAGTGTGAGCTCCAGTTAAGGCAGGAAATCCTCTCTGCCCGACGTCCAACTGAAAACTGAGGACCCAACCAGGTCCCAGGTGACTTCACGTATTTCGCGGGGTTTCTGTACTATTCTATGGAAAATCTCGCCCGTGATATGAAAAGGGCCACCCCCTTAGAAATACAGGGGATTGACAATAATCTTATGCAACCGCATAGATTATGTAACAGTAGATCTATTGATTGTTTTGGTCTTACATAATTGATTACTGTTTTAATCATGAACACAACCGATGACTTTCCCTTTTCTTATTATCAAAATACGAATTTTTAAATATTCACTAGATATAAATAAAATAATCATTTTTGCACAAAAAGCAAGCTCTGTTGATATTCAATGGGTATATATATATATATATTTGGGCCGAGTTAGCTCAGTCGGTAGAGCGTTCGGCTAGAAACCACAATGTTCCTAGTTCTATACAGACCCTCGCCAACTCAGCGTATGAGAAGCACAGGGATCTGTGCGGTAAAGTAAATAGCTGATGGTAGGTTTGGCGCTCGCACCTCCGATGCAAAAATAATATCCTTGGTCTTGGATAGATTCCCTCGCAGATTGGCTGATACCGACCTTAGTCCACGACGACGACGACATATATTTCCTCTATCATTAACTCTTTTAATTTATTTTTTTATTTTAGTTTCGTCCGGTTACACATCCACTCAGAAAATATCCGAAAAATAATAGACAAAGTGCTAGTGAAAAGAGGATAGATTCCCTCGCTGTCTGACTGATACCAACATTAGGCCACTCCGACGGCTTTACTTACTTATATTTCGAATACGATTAGGGTGTTAGATGATATAGATCTTGGGATTTTTTGTTTTTTTTTGTACTATTTGGATTATTTGGACTATTGTCCTCATCTTTATTATTATCTGTACAATGTTTCGGCTGATGTGTCCTTCAGCTTTCTTCAGGTATTTCTTGTCAGACTCGGGAAATTTGAATTCGGGAACAAACTCTGGAACCTGCTCTTCGTACTCTGGAACCTTCTTGTAATCTGGGTCCTTCATGGAAATCTGAACCCAACCTTTTATTCAATCCACTGGGGTATACCGTTCTCATTCAAAGTTTTTTTGTTTTTTTTTTGCATACAAATAGAATACGAACCACTGAATGAAGATATAAATAAGATAACCTCGGACGGGTTGTCATGCCGTTGAAATAAATCAATCAGTTGGTTATTATGGATGGTCATTTCACTTAAAGGTGGGGGAAGGTCTGTTGACCTTCAAATTTCGAAGCAGGTAGTTTATATCCACCAAGAAAGAAAAAAATGGCTGACAACAATTTGCCCGTTTGATCGAAGATAAATGGACCCTTCAATTACAAAACTGTGCATCGGCGGATTTCCGGAAAATAAATAAGAAATCGATAAAGTAAATTGTTACATGGAGCTCTTCAGTTGACTGTTAGTTTCTACTTGCAAAATGTCTCTGAATATTTGTTGGTCAGGCATTCTATGCATATAAGCTCTCTCTCTCTCTCTCTCTCTCTCTCTGTATATATATATATATATATATATTATATATATATATGTACATATTATCTACATATATATATATCTACATATATATATATATAGATATTATATGTACGGATAATATATATATATATATTAATATATATATATACATATGATACATATATATATATATAACATATGTTACATTATATATATATACATATATATATATATACATATGTACATATATTAATATGTACTAATATATTACATATATTACATATATATATACATATACATTATATAGATATATACATATGTACATACTACATATAAATATATATATATATATATATATACATGTACATATATAATATGTATATATATTATACATAGTACATTATTATATATATATATATATACATATGTACATTATATATATATATATACATATGTACATATATATATATATATATATGTACATATATACATATATATTTATACATATGATATATATACATATTTATATATATATATATACATATGTACATATATATATTACATATGTACATATATATATATATATATATACATATGTACATATGTATATATATATATATACATACATATGTACATATATAATTAATACATATGTACATATATATATGTATATATATACATATGTACACATAATATATAATATTATATTATATATATATATATATATATATTTGGGAGAATATGTGCTTAATTTAAGTCGTTCCTATTTGAAAATTAATTGATTTAATAATTAATTAATTAGGCGGGAATGCCTATTTAAATGTAAGGCTAAACAAATCGAGAAAAATCAATCGCTGTATAGCATTTCGGCCTACAGAGATTGATTTTTTCTCGATTTGTTTAGCCTTACATTTAAATAGGCATTCCCGCCTAATTAATTAATTATTAATCAATTAATTTTAAAAATTAGTTACGACTCAAATTAAGCACATATTCTCCCAAAAATTGTCGGCAAAAAGCCATATCCAAACACACCTTGTTTACATACTTATCATATATATATATATATATATATATATATATATATATATATATATATAATGGAGGCACGTGGGCTAGTTGTTAGTGTCGTTGGAAATGGACTAGTTGATTCGAGTCCAATTCCTAGACGAAGCTGTTGACATAGCGCTAATACTCTTGGGAAAGGTATGAATCCATATATTTTCCCTCCAGCTATGGGTTAAATAGTAGGGCAGACTGGGCCCTTCAGCCTTGGGTAGGTAACCAGTCTAGGAGAGGGATAACTCTGAATTCAAAATTCCTGAGGTCGGTCGTTGATTGGGTTTGTGGCAACCCTTGATGCACCAATTCTTTCCTATCGACTGTGCCAAAAAGTGTGGATGGTCCAACACAAGCCTTCACCACTATAAACAAATCACTATGTGGGCGTTCATTGTATGTGTGAACCCTCATGCGTCGTAAATCGACGAGAGAGTCCATAATATATATATATATATATATAATATATTATATATATATATATATTATGGACTCTCTCGTCGATTTCGACGCATGAGGGTTCCTACAAACAATGAACATTCATATATATATATATATATATATATATATTATAAACACACACACACATATAGATATGAAGAGATTGAGATAGATATATAAATAATGAGAAGAAACACACGCACTCACGCATATATATCTGTTTGCGTGTGTGTATTTTCTTTTTCTGTTGATTAGTACAAGGAGAAATTGCAGAGAACGATTGTTTAGCGCCAATGTTAAAACTCATAGATAGATATTATGCAGGGACAAAAGGAAGACAGGAATGGAGGAAGGAAAGAAGAAAGGAAGGGACGAAAGAAATCCTGTGGTTAGGGTTAGAAAAGGAAACTGATAGTTAGAAAATTCCCGTTTTTTTTTCGTTTTCGAAACGCAACACACGTGCGCAGAAGATCGAAAACTATGCACACGCTGCGCAACAGTTGGGGAATCTGATTGAATCGTTACTGGAAACCTCCCCCGCAAGGAAGGAAGGAATATTTAAGAAATAAGATAAAAAGAAAATTATTATGGAAGAAGGGCGAGAAGAAGAAGAAGAAGAAGAAGAAGAAGAAGAAGAAGAAGAAGAAGAGGAGGAGGAGGAGTGAAAAATAAAGAGAAGACGAAGAAGAGGGACGAGAAGAAGTAGAAGAGGAGTGAAAAATAAAGAGAAGAAAAGAATGAAAATAAAAAGAAGATGATGATGATGATGAAGAAGAAGAAGAAGAAGAAGAAGAAGAAGAAGAAGAAGAAGAAGAAGAAGGGGGTGAGAAGAAGTAGAAGAAGAAGAAGAGGAGTGAAAAATAAAGAGAAGAAGAAGAAGAAGAAGAAGAAGAAGAAGAAGAAGAAGAAGAAGAAGAAGAAGATGATGATGATGATGAGAAGGAGTGAAAAATAAAGAGAAGAAGAAGAAGAAGAAGAAGAAGAAGAAGAGGAGTGAAAAATAAAGAAAAGAATGAAAAATAAAAAGAAGAAGATGATGATGATGATGATGATGAAGAAGAAGAAGAAGAAGAAGAAGAAGAAGAAGAAGAAGAAGAAGAAGAAGACATCGCCAGTTTCTTTATTGAAGTTGTGTTATAGGCAAAATATTTCATATCTTTTTTCATCTACTTATCAGAGCAATGTATTCCTGATTACTCCTGACAATTCCCCAGAATCCGATCTTAAAAGACCTCGGTGCCAGATTCACTAGATTCCCGATCAGTCCCATCAATATCAATAGAATAGCATTCCTCCTTTTCTCAACAATATCAAATAACTAAAAGGCAATGGTAAATGCTATAAACATATAACATTAAAATATTACTGCATACACTTTCTATCTATCTATCTATCTATCTATCTATCTATCTATCTATTTAAAAAAAAACATTACAAATTTCTGAAAAATGTTATTTTGCTTTCTTTCAAAAAACGTCACCCCGTTATAATTTTATGTCGACATAAATTTATAAAAAAGTAAAGTCGACGGGGCGGCCTAAAGTCGGTATCAGCCACTCAGCAAGGGAGTCTATCCCCTTTTCACTAGCGCTAGACCAAGGAGATTATTTTTTGGCGTCTGAGGGGAAGCGTCATACCTACCATCAGCTCCTTACTTTACCGCACAGATCCCCGAGCTACTCATACGCTGAGTTGGCGAGGACCGGTATCGAACTAGGAACCTTGTGGCTTCTAGCCGAACGCTCTACCGACTGAGCTACTCCTCGATAAATTTGTCAAATTTATACTCCCTGTTAAATTTGTCAACTTTATACTCCTCGATAAATTTATCAAATTTATACTCCTTGATAAATTTGTCAAATTCATACTCCCTGTTAAATTTGTCAAATGTATACGCCCTGTTAAACGTTGAGTCTAGCCTCATCAGACGGGTTTTACAAATCAGATTTGTAAGAGCCATTTGATGAGGCTAGACTCATTTTTTTAGTTTCTGGTCGAAATAAAAATATAACGGGATGACGGTTTGTTAAGTTTTTCTTTCTTTGAAAGATAAATATTGATCTGTATATAATTTAATTCATTGTTTATTACAAAGTGAGCTCTTTCTAGGGATTTATAAAAATCCTTCTCTGAGTATATATGTTTGCACCTACAAAAGCATACAGTATGATTGGACATTGAAATTTCGATTATCTCAAATAGAATCACCCTTACATAACAGTCATTGGATTTCCTTATATATATATTATATATATATATATATTATATATATATATATATATAAAAAAGAAGCTCCGCAAAATGTATTATGTTTTCAGAAAATTTAAAAAGATTCTTTTTATCTTAGATATGCAACACGTGTTTCAGATCTTCTGCTATCTTCTTAAGGCTTTGATTGATAATATGAAAATCCATGAATCAGAACAACATTATATATATATATATATATATATATATATATATATATGTGTGTGTGTGTGTGTGTGTGTGTGTGTGCATGCATATATTTACTTATTTACTTTTGAAAAAACAACAAAAAATATACATGCTGATACGCGACTCCAATACAACAGCGTGAAAATATCTTTGACAATATTTTTTTCGATTATTCAAACTTTTCAATTTCTCAAAATCTTTCTTTTTCCTGCTGATAGACGTGAGAGACGTCCATGAAACCTAAGGTCACAGAAAAACATTCGTGGAATTAAATATATATACTAAAATTACATATTGATCTCTGTATTATTATATAATAGCTGTATCGCAGATATTAAGCACTCTTTTAATAATATCGCAAATATTAGCTCAACACTAACTCCCCAAGTGAAATATCTATTGATATCATACACTATTTTTATATATATATATATATATATATATATATATATATGTATATGTGTGTGTGTGTGTGTGTGTGTGTGTGTGTGTGTGTGTGTGTGAGTGTGTGTGTGATTTTAATTTTGTTTATTTCAAACCAATTTAAATTAATGTATTCTAGTTATTTAATTTCAATTTTAATCTTAACCTAATTTATATTCTTACTTTTCTTTTAAATTGTTCTCTTTGTTGTATGTATAAATGTGTGTTAGCATGTATATATGTATATATATGGGTGGGTGCGTAGTATATGTGTGTTAAAAAATGTTTTCTATATTATTTCTTATGTTTTTAGATATATATATATATATAGATATATTGTATATGTTTTTATATATTTTTATTTTAGATATATATATATATTTATATATATATATTTTTTATTCTTTTATTTTTATTGTGTATATATGTGTGTGCTTATATCTACGTTTATATATATATATATATATATTTTGTATATGTATATATGTGTATATGTTTGTATATTTATTATGTAGGATATATGTATATTTTTATTATATTATATTATAAAACATTATATTATCTATTATATTTTAAGGTTTTACTTTGTTTATTTGGTTAATAGTAGTAATAATAATTTTTTTATATATCATAATATTTAATGATCCTTTTTTATTTATTATTTTATATTTATTTTTTTATATTTATTTTTTTATATATATATTTTTTTATATATATTTTTTTTATATATATTTTTTCAGATTATATATTTTTTTGTTTTATCTTTTATGATCCTTTTTTATTTATTATTTTATATTTATTTTTTTATATTTATTTTTTTTATATTTATTTTTTATATATATTTTATATATATTTTTATAATATTTTTTCAGATTATATATTTTTTTGTTTTATCTTTGCTTCATAATTTTTCAGACTTATTTAATACTCTTAGTTGTTAATTTTGTCTGTCTAATATCCCCTGAAAAAAATGGGCCCTGAAAAGTATTCTTTTTTCTCAATTTGACTTCCTGTCGCCATTGTGACAGTCTTTTAATGTATACATTTTGTAACGAAAAAAAAAAAAAATTTCGAGGAGTAAATTTTTCTGTTATGCAATTCAAATTATTTTGACTTCCCATCTGATGAGACTTGATTTTGGGGAGCTTTATTAAATCAACTTAGATTTATAAAGGCCCCAATTTTGGTCGAAATAGATTTATTATGGAATAACGGTGTTGCGTTTTTCCTTCCTTTCAAAGATATATATATATATATATATATATATATATATATTATATATTATATTGATTTTGCTGTTATAGGATCCTCTATAAATTATGTAATTTCTGGAAATCGTAAATCTCATGCATTGCTGATGCCCTTCCTTCCGTTTAATTCCATTGTAAACTGTAATCTAATATTACATATCGTATATCTAAAAGCAGCCAGTCAGCCGATATCCGGATGAAAGAAGAACAAATCCTTGGAGCGATCCCATTAGATCCTCTTCTCTTTCTTTGATCCCGATTTTCTCAATGGAGAGGGAATTGGGGGATGGGTTCAATTTACCTGATTATAAAACTTTTATTTTACAAAAGAAAACAAGAACCATTTTAAGGTCTTTGATTCTCTGCCAACAATTCCGTTTCCTTCGCTGTGTAACACGATCTTTCAGTCACCTATCCATAATACCAGCAAGTCACCAATAATACAAACAATCATGTTTAGCATTTTCTGAAAAAGAAAAATCGTTCTTATTTTTCCAACTGATCCACTAGAAAGAGTCAAAGGTTTATACTACTAATAATATACTAATATAATACTAGTTTTAAGGAAATTTATGTAGTAACTGTCAGTCGGTGGCCCTCGGTTTAGAAAGTATGGTAACTAAATTTGTCTTGATGTAAAAATCTTTTGAAGTTCTGGAATAAAAAGGTTGTAAGATGTTACCTATCAGCAAACTTATAACCTTAACATTAAATACGGCAACACACACACACACACACACACACCTATATATATATATATATATATATATATATATATTATATATATATATATATATATATATATATAGTGAAGCATGAAGTTTACGGTGTAACTCACAGTTTCTTGTCTATACAATTTTCAAACCACGACTTCATGTCTTCTCTACACTAATTTAGGTATACATTTGTTATCCTAACACTTATTTACAGTAGTGTAGAAACCAAAATGGTTATTATAAGTTGCAGCCGGCGGCCTTGAAGGATTGAGTGACACGGCTTGACCTCATCCTGATCCTACCGGTGGATACCGTGAGAATCGGTGGAGAAGACCTTCTTCCGGTTTAGATTAGAAAGAAAGTTTAGTCAGTATCGGCCAAACCACGAAGGTGGTAAGTCGTGTTAAGTGCACGACCAACTCAATTTGCGCAGGTAGTCTGATGGGGATTTCGGTATAAAATATGATCTAAAGCAAATCGAAGTCTTGGGTTATTATCTAAAAACTACCAATGACACAGGGCTTCTGATAAAGAGAAATCCCCAATGGAAGATCAGACACGAAGTCCCCAAGACGAAGTCCAGACGCTAGAAGAAGAACGTAAGATACCAAAGATGAGCAGAAGAATAATAGAAGTAAAGAGAGTATACAACACATTGTCTTTACTTATGGATATAGCATATTAGCAATATTAGCAATATTAACATATTAGCTATATATATATATATATATAATATTATATATATATATATATATATATATATAATATATATATATTGTGTCAAAGAATATCGACATTTTTTTGTACTTTTTGACACACCTTGTATTCTGAAAAAATACCGTTCCTTTCATTATTTTTTTTTTCGGAATACAAGTTGTGTCAAAAAGTACAAAGCATCACGACACTTTTTTGACACACCTTAGAAAGAGAGAGAAATAGGGAAGCCATTAACATCTTCACATACATAGATAGAATAGATTGAAATAGATAGAGAGAATGAGATAGATAAAGAGACAGTGAAAGGGGCAGATATAAAGTCTTTAATAATTACATATATTAGTAAAATAAAAAGACACCCTCCGAGCGATGTAAAAATACATTTTTGAAAGATATTTCCTGAGGGGATGGGAGCTGAAAATTCAATGTCATAGAGTGTGTACCATAAGTATGTAAAATCGTCAAATTTATTAAAGGAGTAAAAAAATAAAAAATAAAAAGAAAGAAAGAAAGCCAATTTGAAATGGAAACAGTTCCGATAATTTTAAATATTATATTAGAATAAAACAATCTATATATAAATATATAACGCCGGGCATCTATTTATTGAAACAATGAGGATTGTCTAACGTTGCATGTTCACATTTTGAGTATATTTTTTCAATGTTATGACGTTGGATTATGTGTTGGGTAATGTGACGTAAGCAGTGACGTAATTTTTCTTACAGACAAAAACCGGAAGCGAATCTCCATTATTAATAGATGTGTATGTGCTTCTTTTGTGTGTGTTCATATATATGTACATATATATTATTGAGATTTGTCATACCAGCTTTAGCTGATGGTATTTCACTGGATATCGATTAACAACAAGACTCCTTACGTCTCCAGGACTCTTTTCAGTATTCTGGCCTATTGTAGCAATGCAGTGGTCTGGTTGGTCTCAATTCTTCCTCTGATTTGCGGATTCTCCAGTCTTTTTTCCAACTGTTTTGGGACCATTCTAAGTGCACCAACTACGATTGGTATCAATTTGACCCTCACATTCCACAGCCTTTAAAATTCTCTGGCAAGGTCCTGGTATATTTCTATCTTTTCGTTTTCATTCACCCTCCCCTTGTGGCCTGCTTGAACTGCAAAGTCCACCAGTTGACACGTTCTCTTTTTTGTTAATCAACAATAGTTTTTGTCTCCCGGCTGGGATAGGGGGATCTGTCTTTATCTCAAAGTCCCAGAGAATTTTATACGTTTCATTCATAAAAGCAGATTCTGGTTTATGCATATACAATTTTGTTATTTGGTCAAAATTTAATTTTTTGCATAATTCCCATCACCTTCCCAACTCAGTTGTACCTAGCTATGTATTCCCGTTGTGCTAGTTTGCTTCATTCACTTATTACGTGGTTTACCGTTTTATCTCTGTCACCACACAGTCTACGTTCACTGCCTTTTGTATTATTATTATTATTATTATTATTATTATTTTATTATTATTATTATTATTAAGACCTTTGGGGGAACGAAAAACACTTTTTATAACTGCAAATAACTTAGATAACGTTTAGGTTTTTCACCTAATCGATATTGATACAGACGATAACGAAGTGTTATATTTGATTGGCCTTGTTTATAGTGGGTGACTAGAATAAAAAAGGTCAACTTGATTAGTTTTGCATACAGCAGTACCAGGTGTACAGAGGTGAATAAAAAAACATTATTAAAGGGTCTCGTCGTATAGCAGGGATCGCCAAACCTTTTCACGGTGGGCCGGATAATTGAAACAATAACGAGCGTGGGCCACAATATTATTGTGTTCAATACTTGCTAGCCAAAAGGAAAGTTATGAGAAAAAGATGGGAAACAAAATTCATCTTTCCATGTTACTGTTGTGGTGTTGTTAAGGGTCAGAAATAAAGACAAAAAACTGGTGAAAGTTGACACAAGTGTATTGAGCAGAGAGAGTAGAATTTACAGAAGGAAGGTGAAGTTACGTCCGACAATACAGTCTAGAACTGAATCGCGTCGCTTGTTCTTCAAGCTATAATTCTATTTGCTACTTATAGTAGTAGTAGGATCATTCCATTATGTAGATAGGTTATATCACCTATAACAGTTAAATTCA
>CM042149.1:118409650-118427150 GCA_023376005.1 Doryteuthis pealeii
AAGGAAAACTCTGAATTCACACCTGTTGTAGACTTAGAGAGAGAGAGAGAGAGAGAGAGAGAGAGAGAGAGAGAGAGAAGAGAGAGAGAGAGAGAGAGAGATTCATTGTGAAACGAAATATATCTACACACACACATATATATATTTATATATATATATATATATATGTGTGTGTGTGTGTGTATGTAGATATATTTCGTACCACTATGTATTGATATATTAAGAACTCCTAATGCAGAAAGCTCGTAAGTAAAGGTACCACTATCTATTTATATATCCAGAACTATTAATGCAAAAAAACTCGTAAGTAAAGGTAGCACTATGCATTTATACATTCAGAACTACTGATACAGAAAACTCGTTAGTCAAAATACCAATAATTTTCATACATTGAAAACTACTAATACAGAAACTCGTAAGCCAAGGTACCACTGTGTATTTGCATATTCACAACTACTAATGCCGAAACTCGTAAGTCAGAGTACACTATGTATTCATATATTCATAACTTTAATACTCGTAAATTAACGTACAACTATTTTAATTCAAAATCTAACTACATTTACAGACATAATTCCTAGCTACTACCCACCGAATTATGTAACAATATGTATGTGCTTACTTGCTTAATACAAACAGACGACGATGACCTCACTATTCAAATCTAACTAAACTTACAAACATAATTCCTAGGCCTACCCTCGAATTTATGTAACAATATGTATGTGCTTACTTGTTATTACAAGCAGAACACGAGGACCTCACTATTCAAAAATCTAACTACACTTACAAACATAATCCTAGGCTACCCACGAATTGTGTAACAATGTATGTGCTTACTTGCTTAATACAAGCAGACAACGATGACCTCATTATTCAAAATCTAACTACACTTATAGACATAATTCCTAGGATACCCACGAATTATGTAACAATATGTATGCGCTTACTTGCTTATACAAGCAGACGACCATGGTAAATGCATTTCACTTAGCGCTAATACCCTTGGGAAAGGTATGAATTCTACTCTCCCTCCAGCTATGGTGTAAATAGTAGGGCAGACTAGTCTCTTTAACCTTGGTTAGGCAACCGGTCTAGGAGAAGGAAAACTCTGAATTCAAACCTGTTAAACTCCACTTAAGAAATTGACCTTGTGTCACATCCTGCTCGTGCGGAGGGGGTCGGTAAATATATATATATATACAAGCAGACGACGATGACTTAATTATTCAAAATCTAACTACACTTACAGACATAATTCCTAGGCTACCCACGAATTATGTAACAATATGTGTGTGCTTACTTGCTTATACAAGCTGACGACGATGCCTCACTATTAAAATCTAACTTACACTTACAGACATAATCCGTAGGCTACCCACGAATTATGTAACAATACGTATGTGCTTACTGCTTATCAAGCAGACGACGAAGGATCTCACTATTCAAAATCTAACTACACTTACAGACATAATTCCTAGACTACCCACGAATTATTAACAATACGTATGTGCTTACTTGCTTATACAAGCAAGACAACGATGACCTCATTATTCAAAATCTAACTACACTACAGACATAATTGCTAGGCTACGCCACCATATGTAACACCTCTAGCCTTGTACCAACTACTCTAATCTTAGTATATTACTACATTAGTTACATGCATTGAATCTTTTTTCTTTTTTCTTCTGTTTTCACAAGATGATGATGTTAGTCTATATCGTTCATCTAATTCGAGCCGACTCCGTCGTCGAGTGAGTCGTAATTTCCTTCGCTGTGAAATACTGTTCTTGGGTGAAAATAAACAAGCTCGTTGGAATCACCTTTCACCACGACCCTCGGCATCATCATCCTCATTCAATCCCCCACCCGCATCCCCCCCTGACCTGGATCGATCAATCGATTTTTTTGTCTTTATTGAAAGAAAAGAGGATAATAATGATGATAAGTGAAATGATAATACCCCGCTGTGTATGACGTCATCAATTAACCTGAACACTCCGGCACAATAACACCAACGCGGACTGAAATCGGCCGTGTGATGTCTGTTGTCGAGGCGAATTGTTTTACCGTTCGCCTTCCTGTCAGATAAATATCTTCGGGCGCAAAATCAAGACGTTACGCCCAGCACAAATACGCCCTATCGCAAAAATCCGAAAAAATCAATATAATAGTACCTCGACTTACGAGTGCCCGACTTGCGAATTTTCTGTATTAGTAGTTCTGAATATATAGAAACATAGTAGTACTTTACTTACGAAATTAATTGATAGTTCTGAATAATATAAAACATAGTGGTACCTTGACTTACGAGTATGATAGTTTCTGAATTATATAAAAACTATAGTTGTACCTTGACTTCGAGTATTGATAGTCTGATATATAAATACATAGTTGTAACTTGACTTACGAGTATTGATAGTTCTGAATATATAAAAATAGTGGTACCTTGAATTACGAGTATTGAGAGTTCTGAATATATAAAAACATAGTGTTACATTGATTTACGGTATTGATAGTTCTGAATCTATAAAACATAGTGGTACCTTGACTTACGAGCATTGATAGTTTGAATATATAAATACATAGTTGTCTTGACTTACGAATTTTTATAGTTCTGCATACAAAAGTTTTGCCTTTAATTACGAGTATTGATAGTTAGGAATATATGAATATATAGTCGTACCTTTGACTTACGAGTTTTCTTTATTAGTAGTTGTGCATATGTAGATACACAGTGGTACCTTACTTACGAGTTTTCTGTATTAGTAGTTCTCAATAATACGAAAAATTAGTGGTAACTCGACTTACGAGTTTTCTGTATAGTTAGTTCTGAATATAAAAATATATAATGTACCTTGACTTACATAGTGGTACCTTTACTTACGAATTTTGTATTAATAGTTCTGGATATGTAAATACATAGTGGTACCTTGACTTAGGAGTTTTTTGTATTAGTATTTCTGAATATAAAAATATATAGTGTTCCTTGACTTACGAGTTTTCTGTATCATTAGCTTTGAATATATAAATATGCAGTGGTACATTGATTTGAAGTACGTGTGAGCTTCAGTCACGCTTATGTTAAGTTCACTAAAAACATTTAAGATTCTAAATTTATTACACCGAAAAAAAATGTTATTTATAAAAATACAAACATTATACATATTTACCAACCCCTCCGCACGAGCAGGATGTGACACAATGTCAATTTCTTAAGCGGAGTTCAACAGGTTTGAATTCGGAGTTTTCTTTTTCCTAGACCAGTTGCCTGGTCACGGTTAAAGAGCCCAGTCTGCCCTACTATTTATCCATAGCTGGAGAGAGAGAGAGAGTAGGATTCATACCTTTCCCAAGGGTATTAGCGCGAAGTGAAATGCAATTACCACATCCAGGATTTGAACTCGGGGCGACGAGTCAATTTCCCGTGACTTTAACCATTACACCACACGCTTCCTACAAACATTATAAGATGGGCTGGTTTAGCTCAGTCAGTAGAGTATACGCATATGAATCACAAGGTTTCGGGCTCGATACTGGTCCTCGCCAACTCAGTGGAACAGTAGCTCAGTTTGGTAAAGTGAGGAGCTGGTAGTAAGTTTGGTGCTCCACCTCAGACGCAAAAACAATCATACTTGTCTAGCGGTAGCGATAACGGAATAGACTCCCTCGCTGTTTGGTTGATACCGACAATAGACAAATCCGTAGACTTTGCTTCATAGCAAATGATTTATTAAATTATATTTTATTATGTTTTATATAATACAGGGCTATTTATTTACGTAACAAAAAAGGGTATCTTTGTGGGGTTGGAACGGATTAATGCCATTTCAGTTTATGTCAATGGAGAAAATTGATTTGACATACGAGTTTGAGTTCGAGTAACCGGACTTCGCCAACTGAGCGTTTGAGTAGCACAGGGATATGTGCGGTAAAGTAATAAAGCTGATGGTAGGTGTGGCATTCCACCCCCAAAACGATCTCCTTGGTCTAGCGCTAGTGAAAACCGGATAGACTCACTCACTCGCTGATTGGCTGATACCGACTTAAGGTCACCCCAACAACTTTACTTTTACTTAGTACGAATTAAACTCGTAAGTCAAGATACCCTGTATAATTAATAGAAACACGTAAGTCAACGTACCTTAGTATTAGTAATAGAAACTCGTAAGTCAAGGTAACTTATATTAGTAATACAAACTCGTAAGTCAAGGTACCTTTGTATTAGTAATAAAAACTCGTAGTCAAGGTATCAATTGTATTAGTAATACAAACTCGTAAGTCAAGGTACATTTGTATTAGTAATAAAACTCGTAATCAATTGTACATTGTATTAGTAATAAAAACTCTAAGTCAATGTACCTTTATTAGTAATAAAAACTCGTAAGTCAATGTACCATTGCATTAGTAATAAAAACTCGTAAGTCAGGTAGCCATTGTATTAGTAAATAAAAACTCGTAAGTCAGGTAGCCCAATTGTTTATTTAGTAATAGAATTGCGTAAATCAAGGTATCGATATATTAGTAATAGACACCGTAGTTAAGTACTTTGTTTAGTAATAGAATATCCGGGTTTTTCTTATTTTTATTAGATGCAGAATTGTAAACTTTATAAATTTCGATTTACTTTTCTTTCCGATAAAGTGATCTGTTTTTTCTGCCCAATTATTCATACTGCAGTCTTGGTTGTCAACAAAACGATACGATTGAAAATAAAGGCTGGGGTCCTGGCAAAGCTCCCAACCACATAACTTTTTCTTCCCCGTGAAGCTTGGCTAAAAGTACCAGTTTCTTAATGATTGATGTTAGGTTGGGTTGGTTTTATTAGATATATTCGACCCCTTTATTGGCCAAGTGTGTTTCGGGGGGGGGGGTACTCGTAGCGTAGGGTTCATAATGATGGCCGGGCCTGTCGGCTGGGGCGTTAGAATGTAACCGACTGCACTCTGCAGAGGGGTCAAGATCACCAATTGGGCCACCTTTGGCCGTGGGTGGCGACCCGTGATGCTTGAAGGATAGAACCGCAGGTGATGAGCAGTTCATGATTTGCCTATAACTCACTTTGGCCTCATCTGGGCTAGACGACGGTCGGTCGGAGAGGCCTCTTCGATCAATCGGCTGGTCCACGTCAAGCCATAGCACTTATATGATTTTTCCAACCCTTTTGCCCTTATGGCAAACCCCAACCCCTTTTATCATATCGGTGCTAGAAGGCGGTGATGAGGGTTACATGGTCTGGGAATGACGTTAACTTTATCTGATGGTGAGGTTTCCAGTTCTTGAGGTTTGGGGAATGTGGAGCACACCTTCATCACCATTGCTCCCTGGTCACTCTGACAGAATAGGTTGTACCTGTTAGGGTTCCATCATGTTTTAAATAGAAAACATGAGTTGATAAAAACCATTGTATTATTCCATTAAGAATTTATTTAATTCAAAACTTTATCGGCATTAAATAACCCACTGAGGTTGATAGCGAAACAAAACAAAACAAAACAAACCATAATGAATGGAGTAGCCCACAGTCATTTGTAATGTACTGTAATAAATAATAATAATAAATAGCCAATACTTTGGTTGGCTTTTAAGACGTCAATTTCTTTTTCAAAATCCAACAGCCCAAAAGGTTTCAAAATGTTTTCGGTCGAGTTAGCCCTGCAAATGGTTTCATAGTTTCAGAAGAATAAGAAGAGCCTAACTGGGCCGAAACAAATTATATATGATAAACTAAGGTTTTCATTGATCTTTATGTATTACTATATTAATACATGCACGTGTATATATATTAATTTTGTATATCCGAACATTTTTTATAGGTACGTTTGATTCTCTAATTTGGTTGACTCTTATCATGGAAATACTGGCATCATTCATACACACACACACACACACAACCAACCACACGCACACATACACACACGAGATATATAATTAAATATATATATAATATATATATAATTATAATATATGGGAGAATGAAGATTAATAATCCGCCAATACGTAAGAAAGGTAGACAACAGGATTTTGTACTCATGGATTTTATTGTAGGCAGTGATGTCGACGTTATAACGTTTCAGTCTTTTAAGAACTCTTATGACAGTGGATTTTAGTTCTTGCTTAGTAATGAGAACGACATCCTCTGAGCAAGAAACTAAAATCCACTGTCCCTGAAGAGGTCCTAAAAGACTGAACGTTATAACTCGACATCACTGCCTCAATAAACATCCATTCTGTACAACATCCGCGTGTTTGTCTACTTTCTCCATAATATATATATATATATATTTATCTATATATATATATATATATATACATGTAGAATTAACAAAGACACATTTCTGTTTTTAACATGTATTTTGATCTTTTTCCCGAAGTTTTCTGGTCGAACTTAATATTTGGGTGGATCGTGGATAATCACAAAGCTCAGTCCCGAGTATTTCGGCACTTTGAAGTGCCATCAGCAGGGGTGATGTGTTATAGTTTTTATTTTACTTAAAAAAAAAATTATATTAATGTTGAGGCTGGAAGGAGAAGAATTAACGAGAAAGGGTGTTTATAGGCATTTTAAAATGTTGTGACTGCATTGGAAATTTAATTTTGTTTAAGGATGGTTGTTTGTTTTATGTATAAAGGCTCTAGTATTTGAGTTTTTGTTTATTTTTTCTTTGTGCAGAATGTGTGAATTTTCCATTAGAATATTTCGTTAATTAGAGTGGGGACATGAATGTAATTTTAGGTATTGTGAAATGGAGCTATTATCTATTAAACGGAGGGTTAGACGACGTGACGAATTCCACCCAAATATTAAAAAATTAGCCGGAAACTCGAAAAAGTTCAAAAAATAAAATTGTTAAACAGGAGATGTGTCTTTTATTTAATTCTACATATATAAATGAAGAATGCTGCCACACACACACACACACACACACACACACACACACAATATATATATATATATATATATATACTATTTAATATATATATATATATATATATATATATATATATATGTAAACAAGGTATGTTTGGAATGGCTTTTTTGCCGACAAATTTTTTGGAGATATGTGCTAATTGAGAGTCGTAACCTAATTTTGAAAATTAATTAATTAATAATGAATTAGTCGGGATGCCTATTTAAATGTATGGCTAAACAAATCGAGAAAAATCACACACTCAATATAATATATATATATATATATATATATATATATATATATATATATATATATATATGAGTGTGTGTCAACGCAACCTGGTCAATTTAACACTACAAGATGTACACTGGCAAGAAAGGTGACACTGTTCGTTACAAACGAATGTGACAAGACTTTCCGTTTGGCTGATGTGATACAAACGAATAACACAACGTATGAAATGTTTCGTTTTTTCCGATTTTGGTCAACGTATTAACTAGAGCAGTTGTATCTTCCTTCCGACTGGCCTAATGCGATGACAGACACACACACAACCACACACACACATACACACGAGAAATGTAATAAGTGCTTGAAGGTATTTATCAGAGCTCCTTCAGCTTATTACTGGCGCTCCACAACGAATAAAATTTAACGATTATTATATATATATATATTATTATATATATATATAATATATACTATATATTTAAAGATGAATATGTATATATAGAAAGTATTATATATAATATAAGGACGGAGAAATCAAATCTGTGGAATAATAAATGAAATATAAATAGTAAAAGACAATTGATCAGACACACAGACATAAGCACCACGCACACACACATATGCTTTACTTTACACACACAAGCACGCGCACACACACTTACACACACAAACACACATATAAGCAAGCACCCAACCATACACATACACACACAGAATTTGGAAGACCCAAGACAGAACGAATCTAGCAGCCGCTAAGAACAACTCAGTTCCAGTATTCTTCTGAGGATGGGAATTTCTTCCCGAAATATTGGAGAATAATGACAGGTTAACAAAAAACATCATAGTTTACTTCTTTTTTCTTTACACTCGCATTGTGACAGCCTTCAAAACCACCAACAAACAATATATTAATATAAATATATATGTATATTAAAAATAATATGTATATATAAAAATATATATATATTATATATATATAATAATTAAATATATATAATAATTTAAAAAATAATATTTTTGAATAATGTACACATGGATACTCCTGACCGAAACAAGTGTAAAATAATATTGATTAAAATATCCTATTTTAATCCATTCTATAATTTCTTTCCTTTAGTCATTCATTCAACATACCTTCGGATTTACTTCCAGTTTTCTTTTTACATATATATGTATATAATTTGTTATTGTTGTTGTCAGAAATTTTGTTTTTCTCATGTGAACATATGAGAGGATTTAATTCTGGTAGATATATTTCTTTGAGATTCCCGGTATCTGTAAACCAGTCTGACGAAACTAGCTTATTTTTGAGTTTCTGATCACAAATAGATATTATAACATAATTCAAATCATTATTATATCATATTAAATATTAAATATATATTATATATTATTATATTAAATATTAGGAATTATTAAAATTATTAGATTACAATTAATCTATGAATATATATATATATATATATATTATATAATATATGTATATGTATATATGTATATATATATATATACACTATATGTATACATACATATATATATACAATATATATATATAATATATATATATATATATATATATATATATTTATATATATACATAACTTTCAAAGAAAGAAAAACTTAACAAGCCATCGTAATACAACACACATATCTATATATTCTATATATATTTATATATATATACACAAATATGATGATGACAGCAAACTTGTGTTTTTTCTATAAATTAATTGGACCAATTTCATCGGTAAGTCATCCCATTTTCATATATATAAATATATACATACATAATACATACATACATATATAATATATATATTATATATATCGAGAGATAGATAGATATATAGATAGAGAGAGAGAGAGAGAGAGGGGGAGAGGGGGGAGAGAGATCTTTGTGATAGATAGATAGATATCTTGACTGGCGGAAGCGAATTTATTTTTCTCCCTAACGACGTATTTATTTCTCTCTTTCTTTTACATGCTGATTTTTTCTCGTTATGTTTTATCATCCACTCTCTCATTATCTTGCATTTTCATATTCACATACTCCTTTACTGGGCTTTGACAAGCCTCTAAGCTCTCTATTGTCGAGAAATACCTTAGATTTTGGCGACTGTTGAATTCAAGACATTGATTTGGCGACCAATCTTATAAGGCCTTCGTTTTTTGTACTTTTTACATTTTGTTATAGGTTTCCTAAGCTATCTTTGAATATCAATTTCATTATGATTTCTTCTTCTTCTTCTTCTTCTCTTCTTCTTCTTCTTCTTCTTATTATTATTATTATTATTATTATTATTATTATTATTATTATTATTATAAGTAGTATAGTGGTAGTAGTAGCAATGGTGGGGATAATAATACGCGAATGCAGCAAACTGGCACAGAAGAAGTACAGGACTAGGCTCGACTGAGTGGGAAAGGTGATCTACTGGAATTATGAGAGAAATACGAATCTTATTATTATGACATATTGTACGTGCCCAAAACCAGATCAAGTCCTAGAAAAATGAGATCCATAAAATTCCCTGGGACATTGAGATACAAACGTATCACCTAATCCCGCCCAGAAGATCAGGTCAAGTGTTAATTAACATGAAAATAATTTCATTTTACTGTTTCAGCTGACCAGTGAGTAAAAGTGAAAGAATGAAAAGATAAACAAATTGTTGGATATTCTGACAGGATTGAAAACACAAATATAAACATGAGGGTGGTAGTGATTCCAATAGTAGTAGGTGCACTTGGAACTGTCTCTAAGAGTATGGAAAAAAGTCTGGAGAAATTGAAAATCAAACGAAGAATCGAGACCATCCAGACTATAGAATTGTTAAGATCGGCTAGAATACTCAGAAGAGTCGTAGAGACCCGGGAATACTTACTATCAAACCCAAGTGACATACCACCACTACCAATTAAGTACAAATTATATCTAAGCAAATATTGATAAAACACAACAAAACAATAAATGTAGACTGTGCGATGATAGAGATGAGACTGTAAATCATGTATTAAGCGAATATATCAAACTAGCATAACGGGAATACAAAGCTAGGCATGACTGGGTTTGGAAGGTGATCCAATGGGAATTATGCAAAAAAAAAGAGAAGATTTTGACCATACAACAAAATGGTATATGCATAAAACTGAATCTGTTCATCAGAAGGAAACGCATAAAATTATCTGGGACTTAGAGATAAAGACGGATCACCCTATCCCAGCTAGGAGAACAGACCTAGTGTTGATTAACAAAAAAAGAGAACTTGCCAACTGGTGGACTTTGCGGTTATTGCAGAGCACAAGGTGAAGTTGAAAGAAAACGAAAAGATGGACAAATATCTGGACCTTGCCAGAAAATTGAAAAAGCTGTGGAATATGAAGGTGAAAGTGATACCAATTGTAGTTGGTGCACGTGGAACGGTCCCCCAAAAAACTTGTAAAAAAAACTTGAGGACCTGGAAATCAGAGGAATAATTGAGACCATCCGGACTACTGCATTGCTGCAATCGGCTAGAATACTCAGAAGAGTCCCGGAATGGGGGGTTAAGTTGACAATGAGGGTCCTCGGAGTTTTGAATATATAACAATTAAAAGGCAAGGTTTCTAGGACAATTTGAAAAAGATGTAAACTTTTTTTTTCATATCTTCATGGGGAAGGGGTTTAATTGAAATAACAGATACTAAAGCAATGTCAACTTACCAAACATAGCAGAACATAACGATTCGTACGGAAAAGGTTGTCATACAAACACTTACCTGAAATAAAAAGAAAACATATATTAGATTATCTATGTCAACAACAACAACAACAACAACATGATAATAATAATAATAATAATAATAATAATAATAATAATAATAATAATAATAATAATAATGATAACAATAATAATAATAATGATTTCGAGATAAAAACTTATCACCCTATCCCGTCCAGAAGACCAGACCCTGTGTTGATTAACAAAAAAAGAGAACTTGCCAACTGGTGAACTTCGCGGTTCCAGCAGATCACAGGGTGAAGTTGAAAGAAAACAAAAAGATAGACAAATACTTAGACCTTGTCAGAGAATTAAAAAGCTATCGAATATGAGGTTGAAAGTGATACCAAATGTAGTTGGTGAACTTCGAACGGTTCCAAAAAGCTTGGAAGAAAGCTTGGAAAATCTAAAAATCAGAGGAAGAATTGAGACCAAACAGAATAAGCAGCACCAGATAATCAGGATTTACATTTTCACATTTTATCTTGGACGATTTGAATGGTTTCGTTTTTAATCAGGGGGTGTTTCACGATGATAACGATCAGAACACGTGTATATATATATATATATATATATATATATATATATATATATATATATATATATATATAGTGTGTGTGTGTGTGTGGGATGGTCACTGTTTCAGCTTTTGCTGGAACGGCGTGTCAAAATGCAGTATTATTGGTAGAGTGCTCAATATAAAATAGAGCTGTTATATAATATAATAAAATAAATATATAAAGGTTTTACATATCTATTTATTTGATGACAAAGGAACATTCACGACCATATTGGTTTCATGCGAGGCAATCGTCAGGTGAAGATGTTTTGTAACATCTTCACCTGACGATTGTCTCGCATGAAACCAATATAGTCGTGAATTTTCCTTTGTCACCAAATAAACAGATATGTAAAACCTTTATATATTTATTTCATTATACTATATCATATTATATATATATATATATATATATATATATATATATATATATATATATATATATATGTTTAAATAAATGATTTGTATTTGATACGACCATGGGCAAAGATTTATTAAAACAACGACACAAAAATATCAATATCAAGGTACAATAAACGCAATTCTCTAACCTCCAGGTATAAAATAGTTCTAGACAGGTTGATATCATAGAAGAGAAAAATGTAACTATTACTTTTTTTGTGTCTTTTTTATTATTATTCGTGTTGGCTTGCTTAGTCGTATCATTTTTCCGGTGTAATAATGGTACTCAAGACATTTTGAGGCTAAGCTGTGTCACAGGTCATTTAAGAAAGCCTGTGCTGTTTTATTCGTTTGTTCAACAATTCCATGATTTAAGAGACATCTAAAGTGTTCTTTCTTGACATTTAGAGGTCTCCGTTAGGTCACTTGGTAGTATTTAAGTTCTGCCCAGGTCGCTTGACACACAATGTGCTCGTGTATTTATTTGGTTAGTTCGTTGATCTGTCCTTTGACCAAAGAGATCTTTAATGTGCCATGATAAATCCTCGGAGGCAATTCGATGGTAGGATAAATCACTTAACAATTCTCAGACACTCTTCAATATATTTTAAGGTGACTGTGAGGTCGTATGATTCTAGAGAAAAATATCTGAATATTTTTTTTTTAAATATTTGGTACTTCACGAGCAGAGGGCATCTTTTTCTTCTTGCTTTCTTTGATGGTTGATTTTAATAGCATGTGAACCCGTCCAGGGTTATTTTATGACTAGAGGTTAGTAAATTGCGTTCGTTGTCCGTTCATATTTTAAATTGTATCTAACGGTGAAGTTCCACTTCTGGAACTCTGGGGAATATGGAATACCCCTTTATTGCCATTACTCCCAGGTCCACCCTGACCCCAGAGTGGTAGTACGTGGTAAGATTCCATCTATAGATAACTGAGTTTGAAAAAGAAATTGAATACCCAGCATGATTGAATAAAACAAAATGTCTTCATCATAAAATAACCCAACAAGTGTTGACAGTCCATAAAACACAACGGACCAACCAATTAATATTCACATGCTGTGGACATTTTTTCACCTTTTTTTGTTGATTGGTCTTAACAGCATGTCAACCCGCCCAGGGTTATTCATTACTAAAGCTTAGGGACTTGCATTCGTTTTGCGTTCACATTTCAGCCATCTCGACTGGGGATGTAGAATACACCGACAACACTACCACAGAAGAGTAAAGCCCCCCTCCCCCAATAGAGCTCCCTATTTGCTACAGGTGGCGACCTGTGATGATTAAGGATGGAACCCTGGTGGTTGAGCATTCCATGAAATGCAACACACCACTTTGGACCTTACTAAAGCTAGAAAGTCAGTCGGAAATGTTCCCTCCGATCAATCGGCTATTCATACCAAGACCTAGCCCCTATATGATTATCTCAAGCCTATTATGGCAACCCTTAAACATTTCTATCATATATGTGCTAGAGGTCGGTAGTTGAGGAACTTAGTGTCTTGGTTATGACATTAAACTGCATCTAGTGGTAAGGTTCCAAATCTGGAACCCTGAGGGTGTAGAGTACCCCTTTATCGTTCCCAAGTTTGTTTGTTTTGTTTTGTTTTACGGCATATTAACCTCAGTGGGCCATTTAATGCCGATAAAGTTTTGAAATAAATCAATTCTTAATGGATAATACAATTTTTTTATCAACTCATGCTGTGGACATTTTTTATTTCCTGCATGCTTTTTTTGTTGATTAATTTTAACAGTATGAAAACCTTTCCAGTGTTTTTTTTATGGTTAGAGGTTAGGGAATTGCGTCCCTTGTTTGTTAATATTTACTTTTATTGTGTAGTTGTTTTTTTTAGATTTTTTGCATATGTTCCAATTGAATATGAATAGATTTTAAACAGATATATTAGCCCCATAGATGGGACCCTAACAGGTAATACCACTTCTGCGCAGAGTATCATCGACCTGCGGGTTATGTCAATGAAAAAGTACTGAACAGTTCCTAGATCTCCACAATTGGGGCTTAACCATCAGTTAGATTTTAGTGGGATATTCAGGACACACATTTTGGATTAGGTTGGTTGACTAGTTGTATTGTCAGGCATGTCAACGCATGCAGGGCTATTTTATGCCGAAAGAGTTTTTTTTATTCATTCTTGATGAGTATTCAAAATTTTCTAAAACTTGACTTAAAAAACACACTTTTAAACTCATATTTTCTATTTAAACAATAGAGCGGACCTTAAAAGGTACTACCACTCCGGATTAGAGTCGACCTGGGAGTAATGTCGATAAGGGAGTACACACTCCCCAGATCTCCAGAATTGAATCTTCACCATTAGATGCAGTTTAACGTCATTACCCAGGAGATTTTTGTATTAGCCTCACTCTTCTACATGTAGGACTGTCAGTGTAATCTAAGAAGGATTAGAACCCAAAACATTACTTCCACACTCAGACACATACGCACAAACACAATTGGGTTAAATCGAACTTAACGGACCTAAATTCCACCACCGCCGAAAGAAAAAAATACCAAAAATCAGGGAATTAACCAAATTTAATGAAATTTTCAGTGTTGAAAATCTTTGAGAATCTGTTACGCCTCAAAGATACGTGGTTCAAAGTTAACTGACCTAAAAAAATGTAAAAGTTTTTAAATAAAATAACTGGTGCATTATATCTTTTATTCATTAATATGTAAACACTGGAAATTTCATTAAATTCGGTGAATTCTCTGATTTCTTTTCTTTCGGTGGGGTGACATAGGATGTTAGAATTTAGGTCCGTTAAGTAGGATTTATCCGGTAAAAAGATACTAAGAAAATGGGGTGACATACGATGGTGTAATTTAGATCCGTTAAGTTCGATTTAACCCACAATTTAGCACTCTTTTAAAGTGTAAAAATTTGATATCATTTTAACGAGAATTGGATAACTTATTAAATTACAACATGATATCAATTTCAAATGATATCAATGTGTTTTTGTTAATATCCTGTATACACACATACATATACACGCACACACACAGACACAGACACAGACACACACATACACACACACACACACACACACACACACATATATATATATATATATATATATATAATATCGTTACTAGTATTATGAGAAATAACCACAGTGAAATCGGATAAATTCTGAATTTTTACGATTAGACGAATTTTGGATGACAAAGGAAGGGGTCAGGTGGGGTGGTGGGTTAGGATATTATAAAAAATAAATAAATAAAACGTCAGAGAAAATTATATCATTGGCCATGTATGTACACGTTCGTGCACGTGTGTGTGTGATCGCGTGTGTATGCGTATGCATCCCAGGTCATATTCATACAGAAAGATACAAAAAAAAACGACCTCAAAAACTGCTAATATAGTAAAGAAATAAAAAAAAGTCCACAAATATATCAGTGGCTCCAAGGGAAATAAATAAAACATATGCTACTAAAAAGATGAAGAAAATGAAAGAGAGTTCTAGAGAAAGGGGAAAATGAAAAAGGGCGGGAAAAGAGAAAAAAGAGCGGGAAAAAAAGAAAAAGCGCGGGAAAAAGAAAAAAAGCAGGAAAAGAGAAAAAAGAGCGGGAAAAAAAGAAAAAGAGCGAGAGAAAAAGAATAAAGTGGGGAAAAAGAAACAGAGCGGGGAAAAGGGAAAAAAGAACAGAAAAAAGAAAAAAAGCGGGAAAAAGAAAAAAAACGCGGGAAAAAAAGTACGGGAAAAGTGAGATTCCCTGATGACTGACGACTATTGTTGTATATTGAGCGTAATGTCTATGGAAATAAGTAAATGATTTGTCTTTAGAATATTCAGACATATATGATATTGTTCAGAAAGTATGTTCTTATTTATATCTGAGGAGACACGGACGCTGCTGTGTGGAGACATACCCCCCCCCCTAATATGTACATTGATACACAATGGTTACATTTCATGTGTACATATAGAAATTAAGATCCGTACATAAAACTCCTCTAATCACACACACACACACACACACACACACACACACACACATATATATATATATATATATATATATATATATATATATATATATATATATATAATATATAAGTCTATATACAGAATAATACACATTTATACATGCACACGCATCGATTATATGGCATCTATAGAAATATATACTTATATAAGAAAAAGATAAATGCGATAAGTCACGCAACGTAAAATAATATATACGTATATATATATATATATATATATATATATATATATATATATACGTTTGTGTATAAAATATTGAGAGTATACTGAAAAGAAGCCAGGGATATGGATACGTCACATTGATATAATAGTACCACGTCGATATTTAATACACAAACACACAACCATACACACATACACACACACACACACACACACAATATATATATATATATATATATATATATATATATATATATATATACATGTATATATATGTGTTGCGCGTGTACGTGTGTATGTGTCTGTGTAAACTGACCCATCTCGTTACCTTCACATAGTATTTACTTACGAATATATGTATAATGTTTACGTACACCTATGCACATTTGCACATATACCTATATAAACTATGAGGATGAGACAAAAAGTAATGTCATTTTGTTTAGGACAGGCATAATTACCAACACCGGAACATGTATCATACATCAAAATGAAGCTGGTCCTCCGTGGATCATATCCCTACTCCTCCACACAGGTGTATCAACAAGTAATGCCATTTTGTTTAGGACAGGCATAATTACCAACACCAGAACATGTATCATACATCAAAATGAAGCTGGTCCTCTGTGGATCACATCCCTACTCCTCCACATAGGTGTATCAACAAGTAATGCCATTTTGTTTAGGACAGGCATAATTACCAACACCAGAACATGTATCATACATCAAAATGAAGCTGGTCCTCTGTGGATCACATCCCTACTCCTCCACATAGGTGTATCAACAAGTAATGCCATTTTGTTTAGGACAGGCATAATTACCAACACAGGAACATGTACCATACATCAAAAAGAAGCTTGGCCTCAGAGGATCACATCCCTATTTCTCCACGTTCGAATGAGAGTATGTAACCCTGCTCCGTATAATTCTGTTGACTGCTTATTTAGCCACTTCTTCACTACAGATTTCACTTCCTCGTCAGTGGAATAATGTTCCCCTCTCAAACCTTCTTTCATGTGTCTGAAGGCGCTAAATCTGGTGAGTATGGAGGAGCGGTAAAGTTGTCCACGTGAATGAGGCCATTGTCTCCTTGTCCTGATTATTGTGTGTGGTTGAGCATTGTCATGCAGAAGAAGGACATTGTCGGGTGGCAAGTTGGATTCTTGCTCTGAGCCTCGTTAGGGTCTCAGTGTTTCAGTTAGTTTAAAAAAAAAACAAAAAAAACTTCACATGAAGTAAAGAAAATGGCATTACTTTTTGACCACACACTCGTATATATGTTTTCTGATGATAATTTTTCAGCATATGTTGTTTGTCGATCATTTAGTATTGTAGAACATTTTATATATATATATATATATATATATATATATATATATCAGTAAATATATAAAAAAAAGATATGAAAACACCACAAAATGCTGTTAAAGTGATAACATT
>CM042149.1:118432150-118447150 GCA_023376005.1 Doryteuthis pealeii
TATGGCGCACCACCTCAGATGCAAAAACAATCTCCTTGGTCTAGCGCTTGTGAAAAGGGGATAGACTCCCTCGCCGTTTGACTGATACCGACTTTAGGCCACCCCGACGACTTTACTTTTACTTAGCGTTAGAAATCACAAGGTTCCTAGTTCAATACCGGCCCTCGCTAACTCAGCGTATGATTGGCAGAGGGAACTGTGTGGTAAAGTGGGGAACTGATGGTAGGTGTGGCGTTCCACATCAGATGCTAAAATAATCTCCTTGGTCTAGCGTTAGTGAAAAGGAGTAGACTTGCTCGCTGTCTCACTGATACCGACATTAGGCCGCACTGACGACTTTATTTTCATTTTTTAAAATTGTTTTATACTCATTTTTTTTCGAATATCTATAAATCACTTTACCTACCTTAAGACGCTCGCAGCGGCTCTCTCACCATTGCTATCCTACTGTAACTCGCTGGCAGCGGCTCTCACACATGTCACTTGTTTACACTAAAAATTCCAACGTGAACACACCAGCTATGGGTTAAATAGAAACTACTACTGTTTTTTTTTTACAAGGGTGATTTCGGCAGTAAATAATCCACAAAGTATACGTCATGAAAATAAAGAAAAGAAACCAAAAAGTTGCATTGATAAGTGAATGACCAATGAAGTGAAACAGAACAGACATTTTTAGATGAGGCCTCATAATTAGTATTATCTTTATTATTCGGACTATTGTCCTCATCTTCATTCATCATCGCTATATTTCTCATAGAAAAAATAAGCATTTCACCCCATAGCAAAATATAACAGTACTTGGTGAAGAAACCCTTATTGGTAAGCACAGCAGCCAGGCATTTCCTGTAGTTGGTTACCAAGTTTTTTTTACAGATCTTATGGGGATTTTTACTCACTCATCTTTGCAGATCCTCTACGAATCCTTAAGGTTTGTGGGTTGTCGTTCGGAAACTCAAAGCTTCAGCTCCCTCCACGGATTCTCTAATTTGTCAACTGTATGAGATGAGGCTTTATAATTAGTATTTGTTGGAGTTTTTTGTGCTATAAGGCGTGTGTCAAATGCCCACTTCTACTTATAGACTCGGCGATAATCATGTGACCAACTTCTTGGCCAATCACTGGCAGTGCTCTACTGCTGATATTGTTATTTATATCGGCTGTTCTGATCTTAGCTACTCACAACTGCCTTCAACCTTCGTGGACGACGGAACATAGGATTATATCACTGGACCTTTGACACTACGTAGGATTCCAAAACTTAGGACTTATTCACTAGGATTCTTTAGTTCAGGATTTACTTACTTTAAGTTCTTTTTCAACTGGCCAAGGATGGCGGTCAGAAACTTAACAGGTTATGGGCCCAGTACACTTCCACTGCGTATTATCATCATTATTTGCACTATTGTACTCACTTCATTCATCAGCACTATATTACTGTGTTTCCAATGAAGATGAGGACAATAGTCCGAATAACACAAATAATACTTAGAACAGAAATAGTTAACCGAGGTTATCTTATTTTATCTTTTAACACTTTGCCTACCAAATTTCCGCTACGGCTGTACAAAATTCCATTCAACCCGTTCCCTATTGCAAAAGTATCAAATACCTGTCTCATAGTTGGTGCACAGGCAAAACAAAAGATGACAGGGGTGTTCATGTAGTGATCTTTAAGCGTAAATAAAAGGCTTGTTTGAGAGCCGCTGCCAGCTGGTTACGGTAGGATCACAGTAATGAAAGAACCGTTGTAAGAGGTTTAAAGTAGGCAAAGCGTTAAATACCTTGCAGGACGATGCCGATTTGGGTTCAGAACAATACATACATGACATGAAGATAAGATATTCCGAAAGAAAAAAGCGGTAAAGTCTCCCGTTATGTTGTGATGTAGTAATACATTGTGAGATTTCGTTCTGCCTTAACGCCCAAGGAGAATATAAATATGGGATAGTATATTGTCGATATTATGGAACCCGACTACATACTGATATCTATAAATGACACCCTCGCTATATTACCGTGTTTTTTAATCTTAAATAAGTTGGAACCTATTCAGAATGTTTCAATGTCATCTTCCGGCAATTATATTATATTATACAGGGTGACCCATAAAAGACTGGAAAATAAATAATAATCTCATAGTATTTTCAGTCGTAAAATATAGCCCAAGGAAATATATTTTTAGCTATTTGCAAAAAAAGAATATCTTGACTCCATATTCACAGAATACAACGTTGCACCTGAATTCGAACTCTTTATATGACTTTGCTCAAGGTATTCGCGACCAATCCTAACTTTAAATATTAATTGAAATAAAATAAAGTATATATAAATATATAATACTGGGCATATATTTATTAAAAATTGTTTTAAAAACAATGAGCTCCGTCTAAGTTTGCATGCTCAAATATTGTGTGTATCTATTCAATGTTATGACACTTTGGGTAATGTGACTTAAACAGTGACGTTGTTTCGGTTACAAATAAATAGAGAGTTGAATTTACATTATATATGTATGATATGGGGAAACTTGACTCAGGACCTCCCTCGGTGGTGGTAGGCTCTCCGTAGCGGACTGTTCATGTCTAAAGTCACCCTTACGCAACACCATGAAGCCAGGAAAGCGGCGGCAACAAAGCATCGCTCCAGTGACAGCTTTCATATGCGACATCTGTGGTCGAGGCTATTTTTGGAACATTGGACGTCACATTCACAGGAGGTGCTGTAACTTCAGGGGCACAAGTATTATATAGTCTTCCGAGACTGCAATATCGATAATGATATATATATATATATATATATATATATATATATATATATATATATAATCCAAAAGTCCAGAGAAGAAATCTTCCTTACGACATAGGAGTTTTTTTTAAAAACCTGTCGCAGTTTGAGAACTCAATGTGTGCTCTTACTGTTAGAGTCCCAGAGCAAATTTATAAGTAAAGAAATAACAAAAGAATTGAGAACTGTTTAGCCAGCAACATAATATACGAAGCCCAAATATCAGCTAGAAACGACCCGGGAAACACCATGCACTACCTCGGAATTACTGCAGGACCATTTAAATAAAGGTACTACACCCACAGACATTCCTTTAACAACCCCGCATTATCTAACCAAACGGAATTATCCAAGCATTACTGATCAATTAAGAACTCAAACAACGACCGAGCAGTTTCATGCTAGTGCATTCGACAGGTAAAATGAAATAGCTTTTGAAAATTTTTCAAAATCTATTTCGTTTTACCTGACGAATGCACTAGAAAAAAAAACGGTCGGTCATAAAGATTGTTCCTATGATAATAAATAAAAGCTAAGCCTTTTATTTGTTCATATATATATATATATACGATTTTAGCCTTAGTTCGTACTCCGATTTTTACTCCTTTGTTCCTTACAGAACTAATCTGAGTAGATATCAATAATATGCGGGCAGTATAAAACGTATTTCGTAATCACTTACAACGGTTATCTGAAAAAATGAATAAGAAATAAAAAGAACATGTTCATTACATTTTTTCTTATATCGCCCGTACCCGAATCTTATGCCTGTCACCGTATCAATGGCGTAGTGTGAGGTCCAACGATCAACAGGGACTGGCACGTGATCGATACATTTCGACAATCGATTTGAATAAGCCGGTGCTCGCGTTTTTTTTTTCTTCCGGCTGCCAAAGACTTAGTCGGTGTGGAGCCTCGGCGCACAATAGGAAAAGAAAAGCGATAACGCACCGCGAGACGGGCGCGGGCTGTGCGGGAGACAAGGAAAAGAATATGCAGCAAATATGTTCCCTGCGGGGACGACGGGGCACACTGCGACGACGGTGTCTGTGTGTGTGGGGGGGTAGAGAAATTTTGTTTGAAAAATTTGTTGATAGCAAGTAAAACACATACACAAATGTTCACATACACTTCTCTCTCTCTCTCTCTCTCTTTCTCCGTCTCTATCTCTTTCTTACAAATACATATATATGCACATACACACTATATATATATATATATATATATATATATATATATATATATATATATATATATATATATATATATATCAATTAATATATATATATATATGTATATATCAATTCATATATATATATATATATTATATATATATATATATATATATATTATATATATATATATATATATATATATATATATATATATCAATATATATAATATATGTATATATCAATATATATATAGTATATATCAATTCATATATATATATATATATATATATATATATTATATATATGTAGTATATTAGGAAAAATGAAAAAACACAGGTTTAAATGGGTTAAGTGGCGAGTATATTGGCCGACGCTGCAGTGTTTCGATCTATTAATTAGATCATCTTCAGGGCATTTGTTGGTATATGGAAGGTGATAATAAATTATTTAACACAGAATAACGAGAAAAGCGAGTGGTAGTTATGTGTTATTCAGTTTTAAAATTTTTGAAGTTTGAAAGAAGAACGGTTTTTAAATATGACGTCAAATATTCTATTTTACGGCGTTGGTATGGGATGGTGTATGTGTGTGTATCGAAAGGCAACATTGTGCATTTTTTAGGTGTGTGGTTGTGTGTGTGTATATAAATTTTAAAACTGAATAACACATAACTACCACTCGCTTTTCTCGTTATTCTGTGATAAATAATTTATTATCACCTTCCATATACCAACAAATGCCCTGAAGATGATCTAATTAATAGATTGAAACACTGCAGCGTCGGCCAATAAACTCGTCACTTAACCCATTTAAATCTGTGTTTTTTTCATTTTTCCTAATATACAACATACCGTCGGATTCACTTCCTTTCTTCACACACACACACACACACACACACACACACACATATATATATATATATATATATATATATATATATATATATATATATATATATATATATATATATATATATATATATATATATATATATATATATATATATATATATATATATATATATATATATATATATATATATATATATATATATATATATGGTTATGGCATAATGGTTAGAGTCGTGGGAAATGGACTTGTCGACCCGATTTCAAATCCTAGTTTGCTATAAGGCACAAAGAACATTGGGCTCTTTGTGAACTCTTTTAAAACTGAGTTCATGTGTTTCAAAAAGAAAGGAGACATCTCCACACTCGACGGTAAGTATCAAAAGCCAGTAGAACAATTCAAATCCCTAGGTAGTAATATCTCATCTACAGAAAGCGATGTTAATACACGAATAGGAACGTCATATGGAAATCCGATCTCACTGACAAGTTAAAAGGACAATTCTTCCAAGCTGTGGTTGTATCAGTGATGCTGTATGGCTGCACCACTTGGACCCTCACGAGGCACCTGGAGAATAAGCTAGATGGGAGCTGCACACGAATGCTCTATGCGATCTTGTAAAAGTTATGAAAATAACACCCCACAAGGAAGCAGCTGTATGGCCACTTGCCACTATCTCACAAGACATGCTGGATACTGCTGGAGAAGCAAGGGCGAATACCTGAGCGATGTTCTCCTGTGGAAGCCAACACATGGACATACTAATGTGGACCGCCCAGCAAGGACCTACATCGACCAGCTCTGTGCAGATACTGGATGCTGTGTAGAGGACCCCCCGGGAACAATAAATGTTAGAGAAGGTAGGCGAGAGATTGTGATGGATATCCGTGCTAATTGTGCAACATGATTATTATTATTATTTACTCCTTTTGAGTTTTCACATCAGCATTAGCTAATGGTCTTTCACTGGAGTCTGAGTGACAGCAAGTCTCCTCAGGTCTCCAGGACTCTTCTGAGTATGCTGGCAGATTGCAGCAGTGCAGTGTTTTGAATGGTTTCAATCCTTCCTCTGATTTCCAAACTTTCCAAACCCTTTTCCAATCCTTTTGGGACTGTTCCATATGCATCAACTACAATTGGTATCACTTTGACCTTCATATTCCATAACTTTTTCAGTTCTCTGGCAAGGTCCAGGTATTTGTCCATTTTTTCATTTTCCTTTAGCTTCACCCTGTGATCTGCTGGCACTGCAAAATCTACCAGTTGGCAAGTTCTTTCTTTTTTGTTAATCAACACTAGGTCTGGTCTTCTTGCTGGGATAAGATGATCCGTTTTTATTTCAAAGTCCCAGAGAATTGTATGCGTTTCGTTCTCAAGAACAGATTCTTGTTTATGCATATACCATTTTGTTGTACGGTCAAATTTAAATTTTTTGCATAATTCCCAGTGGATCACCTTCACAACCCAATCGTGTCTAGTTTTGTATTCTCGTTGTGCTAGTTTGCTACATTCGCAGAGTATATGGTTTACAGTCTCATCTCTATTACCGATTATTATTATTATTATTATTATTATTATTATTATTATTATTATATTCCGGTTTTTAATTCCATTTCATTTATTGATGTTTCTAACGCTCGTGTTTCCCTGAAGCTAAATCTTTTAATTTTAAATTAATAACTTTTCAATATTTTTGAATATTCAAAAATATAATTTTGGAATTTTGGAATTATCAAATTTTGAATAATTCTAAATATTCAATAAAAAAAAATAAAAGCAATTTAATTTCCCCCGGTAATGTCACGCCGACAATTGTAATCACCGGTTAAGTAGTGATTAGTCCGTGCAGTACTTAGATGGGTGACCATTTAGAAAGCATCAGGTATATATTTACCCGACAAGTCCGCCACGAACAGGATGTGACACAAGGTAAATTTTAAGCAGGTTAGGGCTGCTTTGAATTCAGAGTATGACTATGACTTATAGATTACTTCTTTTTATTGACGGTCAAAATTGCAACTCGCTCGATTTTTTTATCTTCTCCGTTAAGTCCCTCATCACAAACACACACACTTGGTGTAATGGTTAGCAAGCTAGATAAGCAGACCATAAGTAATGAGTTTGATTCTAATTTGGCAGCCCTTGTGCTGCATCTAAGCTATACTTATGTCAATTCTGAGATAACAAATACAAAATCAGGAAAAGCTTATAAAACACAATAATAGAGTTCAGTTGTTTGTTATTTCAATGAAACGAACCTGAAATAAAGAATATATATATATATATATATATATATATATATATATATATTCTTTCTTTCTTTAAGGCTCGTTTTATTGATAATTTCATAATGAAGCATATATATAGGATTGGAACGAAGGTCTTGTTCGCTAGACCAGATCTGCTAGACCAGGGAGATTTTTTTGGCGTCTGGGGTGAGGCACCGCACCTAGTGTCAGCTCCCCACTTTACCGCACATATCTAAGTTGTGCTACTCCTGCGCTTTGGTGAGGGCCAGTAGGTAACGCGGTACCTTGTGATCAGCATTAATTCTGAGAGCAAACAACCAGTAGCTACAAGATTTAAAATGTTCACTCCAAAATGCCAAGAAGGAAAGAAAAACAACATAGATTAATCATCAACATCATCATGTCACGAGAGTAGCACAGATATCCATGACAATCTCTCGCAACCGTCCCTATCATTCATTGCCTCTGGGAGGTCCTCTGCGCAGCATCCAGTATCCATGCAGAGCTGGGCAATGTACGTCTTTGCTGGACGTCCCACACTGGCGTGCACATGTAATGACTTCCAAAGAAGAACGCCATTGCTTCTCAAGCAGTACCCAGCGTGTCTTGTTCGCCTCGCACAGATTGTTTGTGTGATATGGGGCAGGTGGCCGTACAGTTGTTTTCTCGTAGGGTGTTATGTCTACGTCTTGTCTAAAATTGCAAGCAGCATTATTGTGCAGGTCCTATCTAGCTTATTCTCCAGGCGCTTCTTTAGGGTCCAAGTAATGTAGCCGTACAGTTGCACTGATACAACAACGGCTTGAAAGAACTGTCGCTTTAACTTGTTCGATTTCCATATCACTGACGATCTGTTGAAAGCAGACCATGCCTTTTCTATGCATGCAAAAACAATCAAATTGCTAAGAATACTTGATATGTCTGGCACAAGGCCTTAGGAAAGAGCAATCTGCATTGATCCAACTCGTACTTAGGGGTTTCTTGGAGTAGGATTGTTTTCTTTCGCAGGACGCAATGTGAGCGCCAAAGTAGACGTTGAATTTTTTTGGGGGTGGGGGGTTGAAAAGGGTCTTTTTTATTTGTTTCTTTTTCTTCGTTGTGAATTTTTAGCCTTTGATTCTTTTTTTTTTTTTTTGGTCGATATTCCATTATAATATTTTTGGCAAAGATATTGGCCAATCTTGGCAACTGTGCGACCATTCGACGCTGGACATTTTCACATTCAGAGCCATTTTTCTTTTCGCTAAGTAGCCGTTAACAACGCAAATAGGATTTTACGCCATTCGCCCATCCATTCATTCATGCCACTAACTAAAATTCTATCTATCTATCTATCTATCTATCTATCTATCTTGCTAGCTAGCTAGATAGCTAGCTGGCTAGCTAGATCAGTCTGTCCTACCCCTCGCACTCTCTATAACTATCTGTGTCTGAGTCTGTCTCTCTGTCTCTCTCCCCGCCTTTCTGTCTCTCTCTGTCTCTGTCTCTCTATGTCTCTCTCTTTCTATATATATATATATATATTTATATATATATATATATATATATAAATATACATATATAGAGGATATGGAGGATTTGACAAAATGTGGTTGAGAATTGAGGAAAAATGTGGATATAACAACACAAAAACTATATTCAATTGATATTTCGCATCATTATTGGCTGAAGCTTTTTTAAGTGCTTGTACATGCTGCTTTCATAGAGAAAAGGTACATGAGTAGGGAGGAGAGAAAATGAGGATTTTGTTGTGTGGTATAGAAGAACCAGAAAGAAGTACGGGTGGGCTTAGTATGTGGAGAATGGTAATTTTATGGGGTCAGTCGGTTGACTTTTATATTTAGAGTGTGGTTCAAATATGTAACTAGTGACCGCAAATATTTTTATTTGAAACATGTATGTAAAAAAAAAAAAAATATCCCCAGCCCTTCTTCGGCGCTAAAACCTCTTGTATCGCTACACCGGCGCTTGTTGTCTCCTTTTACCCCAACCACAATACCAGTGGCTAATGATACATTCGCGGACTTCCGGCCCAAATATGAACAACCCTCCTTCGATCTGGTCGAGAAAAACGAAACTACCTGAAGGTTAAAGAATCAAACAAACTTTTCAATTACCCCATTCATTGAACCTGCTAAGTAAGATTATTTTTTTTCTTTTTTTTTTTTTTTTTTTTTCTATTTGCAAAATGTCTCGCCTACATTCACTGTTATCCAATTTTCGCGCGCAAACAATGGTGGGAAAGCACGTGTAGGTGGTGATTAAATTGTAATTAATTTTGCAAATGGGGAAAAGCGTCAATGAAAAAAAAAATTAAATAGATAAGTAATTAAATAAATAAGTAAATGAATGAATAATTGGATAAATATAAAAAAAAAATAAATTTGAATGAAAAAATACAGCGATAAAAAGAAGCGAAAACGGGCACCTGTCGCTTGGAGAAATATGGAAGAAAGGAGAAGATGAGCAGGAGGAGGAGGAGGAGACGAAAGAGGGGCAGAAGGAGGAAAGAATTTTGAAATGTATCATTAAGAGAAGAAGTAAGGGGAAGTAAGATAGCGAGGAACAGAAAAAGAAAATATAGAAAGAAAGAGGCAATGATGATGAAGAAGAAGAAGAAGAAGAAGAAGAAGAAGAACAACAACAACAACAACAACAACAACAACAACAACTATTGGATCTGAATTGAGAAAAGACGTTCGTGAGAAGAAGAAGAAGAAGAAGAAGAAGAAGAAGAAGAAGAAGAAGAAGAAGAAGAAGAAGAAGAAGAAGAAGAAGAAGTAATGTCTGAGACGGGGAGGAAAACGAAGAAGAAGATATTGAATTTGAATTGAATAAGATACGTTATTAATAATAATAATAATAATAATAATAATAATAATGATAAGAAGAAGAAGAAGAAGAAGAAGAAGATATTGACCTTCAATTGAAAAGCTACCTCATTTAGAAGAAGAAGAAGAAGAAGAAGAAGAAGAAGAAGAAGAAGAAGAAGAAAGAAGAAGGGAACAAAAAAACTAGAAGGCAAACAAAAAAAGTGAAAAGAAAAATTGAAAGTAAAGGAAGAAATATACCTTTTTCTTTTTGGTCAAAACACACGCACACTCGCGCACACACACACACACACACACACACACACACACACACATACACACTCATACACACACAAAAAATATTTTAAAAATCTATTAGCGTAATTGGTGTAAACAAATTAAATAATTACTACTACTACTACTACTACTACTACTACTAATAATAATAATAATGATAATGATAATAATAATAATGAAATATAATAACAAAATAATAATAATTATGATAACAATGATGATGATGATGATGATATTGAATAAAAAATCGAGAAAATTTTCATTAATTATTGAGGTATCTTTTGATGCTCAATCATGAACTATCCAGATGCTTTTATACGCACCTTCAGACGCATCATACTCAACTACACACAAGCGCACACATACAAAATGACGCACAATTAAAGTTCACGCTAAAACGTGTATCCTTACTCGCACGCGAACTCGTAGCGGCTTTTTTTGTTTCGCACACAAGTACGTACGCCCCCATGAAAAGAAAATCTAAAGGATTTATAAATATATTGACGCAATTAAACATAATTAATCCCGCAAATGCCTTTTCGCATGCACACACCTACATTTTGTTTACACAGTCTTATAATGGCTACCAGGACCTGTGAATATACCACAGTAAAAAAAGTAAGTAAAGTCGTCGGGGCAGCCTAATGTCGGTATCAGCCAATCAGTGAGGGAGTCTATCCCCTTTTCACTAGCGCTAGACCAAGGAGATTGTCTTTGCATCTGAGGTGGAGCGCTGCACCTACCATCAGCTCCTTACTTTACCGCACAGATCCCTGTGCTTTGGCAAGGGCCGGAATCGAACTAGGAACCTTGTGGTTTCTAGCCGAACGCTCTACCGACTGAGCTAGTATGATAATTTAGTTATAACATTTAATATATTTACTTAAGAGCTTATTTTTATGGGATTTTTTATGAGATGAGGCTTGATATGAACAATTATGATATTTCGGACAGTTGTCCTCATCTTTATTGTGTATATACACAACGTTCAGGCCACTGTAATCTGGTGGTTTGTTTTAGGTGTTTTTTAATATAATGAATAAAAAGCACCTAAAACAGTGCCCAAACGTTGATTTTATACAGAATTAATATAAGAACAACAGTCCGAAATATCATAATTATTCTTACTTAAGAGCTATTGAAAATAGTTCAATATGTAAAATTTTATTAATCCTTTTACTTTCTCACTCTTTTTTTCTTTGTCTACTTCTTTTCATCTTTTCATTATGTTCGATTACAACAGATTGCTTCATCATTTGCGTGCGTTCTCCCTCTCTCCATCTTTCCCCTACTCTCTTTCTGTCTGTCTTTCTTTCTTTCTTATCATGTTTTTCTGTGTAGCAAGTCCTTTTTCTTCCCTCTATTTCTTTATAATAAAAGGAATGGACCATTATTTATCTAAGGTGATGACAATCATGAGAAATACAAATTCGGTGGATAAACAACACTATATAATCAGGATTTACATTTTTGTCTAATTTTTAACCAGAGGGTGTTGCAAGATAACAATGATCGTAAGATTATAGAACAAGAGTATTAATATGAATATATTAACACTGTTGTTCTTTAATCTTTAATGGTGTAATTAAATCTGACAGAGAAGGCTATTAATTAGATAAGAATTGAATGACTTCAATAAACTTTATTTAATCTTTATTTTTATTATGTATTCAATACTAGTTTAAAAGCCGCTCTGTCGGGTTGCAATTAAACTAGCTCCTGCGGAGGGCTCGTAATTAGACCTTGGGGCTGGTATCTGATAGATAAACTTAAAATTTAAAACCACCAATATTGTCAACAGTAACAACACCATACCCCCCCCATGACTGTAGTGTACAAATTTAAATGTCCCTTAGGAGATTGTTTATCTAAGAATGAAAGCATCTATATCGGTCTCACTACTACGATCTTACATTTACCCCTGATGATGGCACTTCGGAGTGCTAAAAGTACTAGGAACGAACACTTGGGTGGACTAATTAACAGACTCAACTCCAATATTAAGAAACTAGTCGGAAAACTAGAAAAGATCGAAAAGAAACTCTTGTCCAACACTATATATATATATTTATATATATATGTCAGTACTGCTGTATGGCTGCACCACCTGGACCCTAACAAAGCGCCTTGAGAGTGAGCTAGATGGTACCTGCACAAGAATGTTGCGTGCAGTCCTGAACAAGTGCTGGAAGCAGCGCCCCACAAAGAAGCACCTGCCCCCCCCCCATCTCACAAACCATCTAACGGACTAGGCATGCAGGACACTGCTGGAGAAGCGGGGATGAACTCATAAGCGACGTTCTCCTGTGGAAGCCAACACATGGACATGCTCACGTAGGAAGCCCACTAAGGACCTACATTGTCCAACTATGCGAGATGCTGCGTAGAGGACCTCCCAGGGGCAATGGGTGATAGGGAAAGTTGGCGAGAGATTGTCATAGATATCCGTGCTGCGTGCATGACATGATGATGATATATATAAAGAAATGGTGCGTTTGTGTTTTTCAGCCCCCGACCGACTATTTGCTCTCACTGACATAGCCATCTCCGGTGACAACACCATAATCCAATGGTGTTGATTCAGCTGAAAACTTGCGCCCAGTGAGAATCGAACTCACTAACAATAGATATCACCACACTACCAGCCCGTCCTTCGGGACGGGGGTCCGGTGTGCTTCGGCCAGTGTGTTAAATTAACAGCGTCGATCCCAGGAGGCTATCCCCCAGGCAATACCTGCCCCCTTGATTTAAAGGAGCAGGGCTGGGTTTATTGCCCAGCGCCTGAGGCGCCCTCTTGAGGGGGGAATGCCGAAGGGATCGACGCAATTTTTGTTCTTTCCCGCCCATGAGCTTCGGCTTGTGGGTGGGGCCACGTTAAAACGAGGCCTTATCCCCAGCCCATACAAGTGGGGTATGAGGCAAATACCTCACTAATAATAGTCTGCGATTCTAGCTCGCTAACCATTACACCACGTGAGGTGCCCTCATGTTCCCTATATATGTTGTAGGATTTGGGAAATTGAATAGCAGATACCATTTACGGAGCCACCCGCGTGTTATACAAAATCTGACCATGCGTCTCGTCAATTTTCGCTTGTCAGCATAAAATTCCTCGAATCAATCAACCGATGCTATTAGAAAAATTAGGTTCGGTCAGGTTGGTGTATCTTTGATTTTCTAAACTATTGTTGGATTTTTTTTTAGAATACGGATCGATATTCTTTGATTTTTCTTTTTTGTATTTTTGTATTTTCAACAATCAATACCATTACAGACGTTATGGCTTCTCTGTCAAGAGGAATCATGATATTTGGACTTAGCGAATTTATTTTTTCATAGCTGAGGTCAGTGCTCATTTATTGTTGTTACCATATAATCAATAAAGCGACTGATGATGCCGAGCTCAAGGCTTAGCGAAATATATCTCCTACATACGTTTTTCTGAGTTTTGTTCTTGTGTTCCTCATATCTCTACCACATTCTGTCGGATTTATTCCAATCCTCTTTCCTCATACCATGTATATATCGCTCTATCGACTTATGTGGAGCGCTCCTTTATCACTATTGCTTCCTGGTCCACTCTGACTCGGAGTGGTAGTACCTGTTAGGGTCGCATCTATGGGTTAAATAGAAAAATGTGTTTATAAAAAAATTGAAAATTCATTAAGGATATATTTATTTAAAAGTGTGTCGGTATTAAATGACCCACTGAGGTTGATATATCGACTGGGGCGTTAGAATACACCGATTGCACCTCTGCAGAGGGGTAAGACTCCCCCAATTGGTCCACCTGTTGGCCGTGGGTGGCAATCCGTGAAGCTTGAAGGATGTATCCCAGGTGGCTGAGCAATACATGACATGCAACACTCCGCCGAGGCCGTTATTTAGGTTAGACGAGCGGCCGGAGAGACCACCTCCGATCAATCGGATGGTCACGTCAAGCCCTAGTAACTATATGATTGGCCTGACCCTATTGCCCTTATGGCAAGCCCCAGCCCCTTTTTATGATATGGGTGCTATAAGGCAGTGGCTGAGGTTCTTCATGTTCTGGGAATTATGTTAAACTCTATCTGATGTTGAAGTTCCATTTCTGGACGTCTGGGGAATGTGCAGCGCCCTTTTATCACCATTGCTCCCTGGTCCACTCTGGCCCGGAGTGGGAGTACCTGTTAGGGTTCCATATATGGGTTATATAGAAAAATATGTTTATGAAAATTTTGAATATCCATTAGAAATAGATTTATTTAAAACATTGTCGGCATTAAACAACCCACTGAGATTGATATGCCGTAAAACAAAACAAACCATGTATATATTTACGAACACCATCGCACGAGCAGGATTTGACACAATGTCAATTTCTTAAGCGGAGTTTAACAGGTTTACATTCAGAATTCTCCTTCTCCTAGTCTAGTTGCCTAACCAAGGTTAAAGAGCCCTGTCTGCCTTACGATTTGCCAGTAGCTTGAGGGATAATATATGGATTCAATGCTTTCTCAGGGTAATCAGCGTTATGTGAAATATATATATATATGTGTGTGTGTGTGTGTGTGTGTGTGTGTGTTGTGTCAGTACTGCTGTATGGCTGCACCACCTGGACCCTAACAAAGCGCCTTGAGAGTAAGCGAGATGGGACCTGCACAAGAATGTTGCGTGCAGTCCTGAACAAGTCCTGGAATTTCAGGATTTGAACTCGTCTCGTATCTATTTCCTACGACGGAAATGCGCCAGGTGATACCATGTAACTTATTCCAACCTGTCCCTCTTCTATATCATCAACATTATCCCCATCAAGGCCTATGTGTGTCAGACAACGCCAACTTTAGTAAATAA